>JASWHV010000015.1:4910389-5155389 GCA_030760725.1 Neostapfia colusana | reverse complement strand
AGTTTTTGTAAGTTCTTCATTCCAACATGGATTAGTTGAGACATTTGACTTGAGTGAGTTAAGTTGTGCTTCAAGATTCTTGTGAGATTTGGTTAAACTCACAAGTTCATCTTGAAGTACTACATTCTTACTTCTAAGCTCAATACAAGTCTCCTTGCTCATGGCAAGTTCGCTTTCAAGTGCTCTACTCTTCTCTCTCTCAAGTTCAAGGAGTTTCTCAATCTCAAGGTTTATTTCCTTTTCAAGCATGCAATTCTTCTTGTTGATTGAGAAGCTCTTCTTGCTTAAATATTTTGTCCGATAGCATTTTCATTTTAGCTATAGCCTTTCTGTTTAATCCTTTAAACATGAATTCATTTTCATTACTACTATCAAAGTCACTATCATCTACGGTATGTAACTTGTAAGATTTAGACATTACTTGTGCTTTCCTTCCTTTGCCATGAGACATGTGTGGCTTGGGCTCTTCTAATAACCCTTGTTTGGCAAGAGTGATTTCTTCATGGTTGGCTTCTTGATGGCAACAGTTGCCACCTTTTCTTCATCTTCGGAAGAGGATTCTTCATTTGAATCCCACTATTCTCCAATATGAGCTTATTCATACGCCTTTTTCTTTGTGAAGATTTTCTTGTCTAGAGGCTTCCCATCCTTCTTCTTACTCTTGTCATCTTCCTTGCTATGGGGACAGTTCACAATGAAGTGCCCATGTTCGCCATAGTTGTAGCAAGTCTTCTTTGTCCTTGACTTGCCCTAGTCTTTGCTCTTGTTCTCATAGTGATGGCTTCTCCTTCTCCTCATCAACCTTTTGAATCTTTTAATGAAGAATGTCATTTCTTCATCATCTATGTCCGTGCTCTCATCATCACTTTCTTCATCTTCACTTATGAGTTGTGTTTCTTTTCCCTTGGACTTGGATGTGGCCTTGAGAGCAATTCCCTTCTTCGTGGATGAAGTGATCTTTGCTAGGTTGTTGACGTGTTGGGCTTCCTTTTCCATCATCTCATGGTTAATGATTTTTCCTAGCACTTCATGCAAAGTCATCATGTGAAATTTTGGACTTTTCCGGATTAAAGTGCATAGGGTCACATTGCGAGGTATGAAGGCTCTTATCATTCATTTGACCACCTCATGGTCATTCCATTTCTTATATCCGTACGCTCGACTCTTGTTGATGAGTTTTGAGTCGGTTGTACATTTCTTGAGGTGTTTCACCCTCTTCCATGGCGAACCTTCCAAGCTCTCCTTTTATCATTTCAATCTTGGCTTCCGTCACGGATCGGTTTCCTTCATGTATGATCTTGAGGGTGTCCCAAATATCTTTGGTGAGCTCCAACCCATATACCTTGTTGAATTCTTCAATGCTCAAAGATGAGTTGAGCACGGCCGCCGCTTGTGCATTGCGATGGATTTGTTGTTCTTGTTCTTGGGTGAGTTCGTCCTCGTCTTCGGGATATCTATACCTGTACACACCACATGCCAAAGACTTGGGTTCAGGAAATTAGATGCAAGTTCATGTTGTGCTTCCACATTGTGTAGGTAGTTCCATCAAAGTGAGGGGGTTTGCCTAGAGGAATTAATAAAATAACTAGAGTGAGAATTTAGGCGTTCATAATTAAAACAATATCACGAGTAGTCTTGTTGACTACTCTTGAGCTTCTTCTCCAACTCTCCTTCTTTTTCTTCTAGCTTCCTTCTTCTTCATTTTGTGTAGTGCCATGAGACGAAGAACTTCTTCATCTTCTTCTGAGCTTGAAACGTCTTGTGGAGGAGTAATCGCTGGAGGCGGGTTAGAAACCTTGTTCTTCAAGGTTGCTCGTACTTGCTCCTTTTCCCTTGATGAGATCAATTTGGCTACCGGCCTTGTCCCCCATCTCCTCTCCAAGCGGTTAAGCTTTTGTGGAGAGTTAGGCTCCTGGTACCAATTGAAAAGTTGCCTAGAGGGGGGTGAATAGGCTAATAAAAACTTAAACGAGAGCTCAAACGTCAATCACCATGTCTCTCCTCTCACAAATCCACAACCCCTTAAGATCTAATCTTAGGGGTCAAGAAGGTGAGGAAAGAGTCTTAGAAGAGCTCTAGAAATGAGTTTTCAGCGCTAGGGTTCGTGTCATCTCCATTCTTAGTCGGGGGGGGGGGGGGGTCTCCTTTTATAGAAATCTTGGCATCTAGCCGTTACCTACTAAAGTTCGGACTAGTCCGGGTGGTAGTCCGTTCTTAAGGGACCACCCCACGTCACAAGGGCTACCAACTAAAGTCTAGTGATCGTTGGATTCAAACGGTCATAAAATCCCGGACTAGTCCAGCCAAGAGCGGACTAGTCCAATCTCAGTCAGGAACCTTTGTTCCGTATGAGAACGGACTAGTCTTGTAGGGTCGGACTAGTCCGGCCTCAAGGGCGGACTAGTCCGGTCTTACCAGACTTAGTCTAGAAAAACTCTCTAATCTAGGACTGCGACTAGTCCTGTCAACTTCGGACTAGTCCAAGCTCACACAGGAACCTTTGTTCCGTCCTAAACCGGACTAGTCTAAAGTGACCAGACTAGTCCGACCCATGGAGCGGACTAGTCCGAGGTCACTCAGAGACTTCTTCTCCGGACCTTAACGGCTTAGTCCGCATGCGGACTAGTCCGGCCACACGGGCGGACTAGTCTGGCCCTCTGAGATTTATTCTCATAAAGGCTCAGACTCACTAGACAGCGGACTAGTCCAGCCTAAAACGGACAAGTCCGAACTTACTTAGAGACATCTTGTCCGGTCTAAAACGGAGTAGTCTGTGTTGGAACGGACTAGTCTGGCCCGTTGTCCGGACAAGTCCGGTCTTCCCTTTTTCAGCCATACCTATGACTACTTCCTCTCACGATTCTAACTTTCTAACTTTAGTTTGAGATCTCTAATGCTTCTCAAGCACTCTAAAAGAGAAGATCCTTTACACAACTAAAAAATATAAAACTCAATAGAAAAATTCTATTTACTACTCTTGCGAGTCTTCTTCTTTTTCTTTTTGCTTCTTGAGATACTCCACATCAATTCCTTTTGATAAGCACCTGTGCTCATACTCAGTAGAACTCATTAGTATCTTAACTGTCGTCATCAATCATCCAAAACCCATGGGGGTTACCTAGATGCACTTTCAACCGCACACGGACCGCCACCGCCACCCCATACCGAACCTTCGGGGTCGGGTTTAACGCCAGCGCTGATAAGCCCATGTGGAAACCGTGTCCTCTGCCGATTCGCCCACCTCGCCATGAGAACCCGAGCATCCGAATCTTCGGATTTGGCCGCTAGGTCTAGCTGGTGAGCGGTTGAGTGGAAGGTAAGTGGCGCCGGCAAGGTGGAAGGCGGAAGAGTGGCACCGGAGGAGCGGGCGAAGCCAAAAGGTGGAGAAGCGGCGACGCTGCCGAGAGGCGGACAAGTGGCTGAAGCCGCTCCGGCTGCAGCGCTGGCCGAGCCATGCTGGCCAGGGCATGCTGGCTGGGCCACGGTGGCCGAGGCGTGCTACCCGAGCTGACGTCGCACTTGCGGCACAGGTGCGGCGCCTGAAGGGGCTACAATGGAAGGACAGAACGACGGCGCTGGAGGAGCGGCGAAACCGGCAGAGCAAACGAAGCCGAAGTACGGCGGAGAACACGGAGGAGAGGAGATGGAGGCGGTTAGGATTAACCCTAACTGAGTTCCCATTTTACTCCCTCGTCGATAGATGCCGCAGCGTGGGCTGCACTGCCTGGGCCGTGCCCGCTAGTTGGGCTGCCGCCTGGGCCGTGCCGCATGCACCGCGTGGGCCGCGCCTACAGGCTGCGTTGGCCTGGGGCCACGTCGCGTGGGCTGCGCCCGGTGGCTGGACTACCACATGGGTCGTGTCGCATGCACCGCCACATGGGCCACTGGCTGGACTGCCGCCTAGGCCGGCGATGGTTGGGCTGCAGCATGGGCCACAATGGTTGTGCTACACACTTCTATTATGTTCTTTTTTATTTATTTCATGTTTTATTAAGTTTGTAATTTAAATATAGTTCAAATTTGCATTTGAATTTGTAATCTAGTAGAATATTATGTAAATATAGTTATGATCAAATTTACATTTTGATTAAGACATGTGTTATATTGCTTTAGAATATACTTTCTAAGCAATGTTATATTGAATTTATCATATTTGACTAAAATTTTAAAATTATAGCCGAATTAATTTATAAATTCAATCTACAACACAATGTACAAAATTATTTTGACTTAAAAGTCGTATAATTTAGTTTACTATATTTCGAATATTCAATTATGCCATTATTTAAGCTAATTTTAATTTAGCTTATGATTAGGCAATATGATTACACATAAAATAGCAAAAGGTTTGATTCATATTAATTAAGCCATTTTCTAAAAATTTGACTTAATACGACCAAAAATTAACTATAAATGCATCAAATATTATAACTCTTTTCATTTGGTCAATTTTTAAGTTTGCCTTATGGAGCATGAATTATACCCATATTTAATCTTTTTGTTATGCCAATTTTCAAAATTTGGCTGGACAAAAATGAATAAATTCATGTGCTTTTAATTATGATTATGACACTTATTACAACACCACCATGATGATTTTTTAATAAAATCTCGGGTTGCCTATACGTAGGACTCAATAGCTCGCGAGTTTGAAGAACTTGCCCTTGATGGTCACAACTATCCTACATGGGCTCTCGATATCAACATAAGTTTGGCTTTTCGCGGAATCATGTCTGCTCTTACTCCTCCTGCACAAAGAGATGCAACATTTCTGGATACATACAAATATCAATCACTATATATCATCCGGAACCACCTTCACCCTGACTTAAAGTTAGAATATGTGATGGAGGAGGAACCTCATAGTCTTTGGAGGCACTAAAAGGCCATTATGAACAGCAAAAGACAACCTTATTGCCCGAGGCCAACCATGAATGGATTCAACTTCGTCTTAAAGACTTTAAGTCTATTGAAGATTATAATCATGCTATTCAAATTGCGGTTTTGTGAGAAAGAACCATCACAGGAGGACAAAATTGAAAAGACTCTTCAAACAATGCTCCCCTCAGATCGGGTCTTACAACATCAATACCAAGCTCAGAACTACCAACACTACGCAGATCTCATTCGTGATTTACCCTAGGCAGAGAAGTATGATGAACTTACTATTAAGAATCATCACCAACGTTGTGTTGGGGCTGCTCCACTTCTTGAGATTCATCACAATGAGAAGAAAGAAAGTGTTTCTAAGGATTCAATTCTAAAGAAGAATGGTAGATCTGCTAGACGTCGTCGCAATAGGCAGAAAAATAAAATCTTCTCAAAGACAATGAAAAAGGATGGTACTCCCTCCAAAGGAAAAAATGTGCAGTGTAAGGCGTGTGGCACTTTCAAACATACAACTGGTAGGTGTCGTACACATAAACACCTTGTGGCATTGTACCAGAAATCCTGAAGAAAGAGAACAAAGCTTAAGGATTTGGAAATGGATATGAAACTCATTTCAGTATCCCAACTAATCCAACGTTTGAAGCCGGTTATTCAAGCAAGGATCTCCAAAATCCAAGCAACAATAAGCCAACGTTGAATGTTGATGACTACATGGACTTGGATAATGCTATGGCGGAATACAAGTCAAACGATATGTTCGGCAATTTAATCTAGGTCGCTTACCATAGAAATATGTAACAAATAAAGTCTATGTAATAAAGTGTGTTGTAATAAATAATGTTGGTAAATTTGTATTATAATTATTCATATATATTATGCAATTAATGAAATTGTTACAATTCTTAATCGTTAGATCTCACGGGAAATTTTCTAATGGAAGAAGAAATGTGTCTATGGATAGCTGCACCACAAACTCTATACTTAGGGAAACAAAATATTTCTAAACTCTAACTATAAGGTCAAGAAATGTTTTAACCATCGCTGGACGTGATGCAACAATAGTTGGCTCTTGCAGATCCACTATAATATTTCCAAATGGTACACAAGTAAGGATCGAGGACGTTTTATTGTATCCCGATTCTACTCGTAGCCTCATAAGTTTTAGAGATATCCGGAAAATGGGTTACATGTGTGTACCCATGAAGATAAGAAAGAAGAATTTCTTCTTATCACCAATAATTTTGGGATATGGCCATGAGGTTTTAGAAAGAATTCCTTCTACTCCATCGGGATTATACTATACATACATCAAACCCGTACCATATGTTGCATACAAGGTGATTTTTCAGAATGTTGATACATTCACGCTTAGTCGACCCTAAAATGGGGATGATGCAGAAGATAATTGGAAATTGCACCATCCATGATCTAAGAAATGTCAAAATTCTAAAATCTAATGATTGTGTGTAATTCATGTGCTATGTGCAAGTTGATCTTACGACCTTCTCCACTTAAGATCCATTCCGAACCTTTAAAGTTCTTTGAACACATTCAAGGAGACATTTGTGCCCCCATACAACCAATTTGTGACCCTTTTAGATACTTCATGGTTCTAATTGACGCATCTGCAAGATGGTCACATGTGCGTATACTATCTACACGCAACCATGCTTTCGCTAAATTTTTGATACAATGTATTAGATTGAAGGTGAGTTATCCTGAATATAGGATAAAAAGTATCCGTATGTACAATGCTGCTGAATTTTCATCTCGAGTCTTTAATAGTTATTGTATGGCTCAAGGAATTGAAGTACAACATTCTGTTCCATAGGTTCACACACAAAATGGTTTGGCAGAATCTCTAATAAGTAGAATCAAGCTAATCGCTAGTCTGTTTTTGCAACGTTGCAATTTATCAACATCTAGTTGGGGTCATGCAGTTTTACACGCTGCTGACCTTCTTCAACTACGACCAATTGCATACCATACCACCTCCCCACTACAACTTGTACGTGGAGATCAACAAAATATTTCTTATCTGTGGAAATTTGTTTGTGCTGTGTACACACCAATTTCACCATCTAAGCGAACCTCTATGGGCCCTCATAGAAAATTAGGGATTGACATGGAATTTCAATCCCCGTCAATTTTAAAATACTTGGAGCCCTTAACGAGTGATTTATTTATGGTCCGATTTATCGACAGTATTTTTAATGAGGATCATTTTCTAGATTTAGGGGGAGATAGTAAATTTCTCAATGATAGCCGATAAATTAATTGGGATGACAAGTCCATCCTAACCTCTGATCTCTAGTAACATGCGAGACGCATTTACTGACTACAAAGGTGTCATAAAGTCCTTTAATCCTGCTGCCAGTGCACCTTGTCGAGTGGAGGTACCAACGAAAACCACTCCACCCCAAAAAGGGGGAGAGCAATTCAACAGAAAGATCCTTCAAACAAGCGTTTAAAGACTATGAGGACAAAATCTTTCTAAAAGCAAGTAAATTCAAATCAACTAAATATTGATGCACACCAAGTGGATTTGATAAATCCATGACCCAGCCCTCAAGTGCGCACTATAGAGAAGGCTGGAGGATCGGAAGATCCTATTTCTCACATTTTGGGAAATCATGAAGAGTTGCATGGGGTACAAGAAATTTCTATAAATTATACTAGTTCTGCAGAATTAATTGACCGTAGTACAATAGTCGTCAACTCATGCTTTTCAATCAAGATACCTGATTTTCTCAATGATCCTGATCCTAAAACCATGGCAGAGTGTAAAAAACGCTCGGACTGGATCAAATGGAAAGAAGCAATCAAGGCGGAACTTACTCACTAAAAAAGAGAGAGGTATTCAGTAATATAATACCTACACCTCCTAGAACCTATCCTGTCGGATTCAAGTGGGTTTTCATTTGAAAACGGAATGAGAACAATGAGGTTGTGAGATACAAAGCAAGGCTAGTTGCACAAGGGTTCACGCAGAGACCTGACATTGATTTCAATTATATATATTCTCCAGTAATGAATGGAATGACTTTCCGATATCTTATATCTCTGGCAACACAAAAGCATCTATCTTTGTAGTTGATGGATTTCATGACTGCATATTTATATGGGTCACTTAATTCAGATATATACATGAAAGTCTCTGATGGGATAACTGTACTGAATGAAAATGTAGGCCGCAACATGTACTGTGTCAAGCTTAAGATGTCATTATATGGCTTGAAATAGTCTGGAAGGAGGTGGCATAACCGACTGAAGGAGTTCCTTCTAAACAAAGGCTACTCTACTAATGATGATTATCCTTGTGCCTTCATTCACAAATCCTTAACAGGATTTTGCATTAGTTCAGTATATGTTGATGATTTAAATATCATTGGAACCGAGCTTGACATTAATGAGGCATAAAATTATTTTAAGATGGAATTCGAGATGAAGGATTTAGGTAAAACTAAATTTTCCTAGGTTTACAACTAGAGCACCTTCATATGGGCATTCTCGTACATCAATCGGTTTATATCTAAAAAGTACTAGATAAATTCAACATGGAAAAAGTCTATCCATCTAAAACTCCTATGGTGGTTAGAGCCTTAGAAAAGGATACAAATCCATTTCGGCCACGCCAGAAGAAGAAGAGATGTTGGGTTCAAAACACTCATACCTAAGTGTCATAGGAGCACTTATGTATCTTGCTAATAACAAAAAACCTGATATTGCTTTTGCAGTCAATCTACTAATAAGATATAGTGCCACTCCAACAATGTATCATGGAAAGGAGTCAAAGATATCTTACGATATCTTCAAGGTACAAAAAATCTAGGTCTTTTCTTTCCGAAAAATCAAGATCTCAAACTCATTGGCTATGTCGATGCTGGATATTTGAGTGGTCCCCACAATGGTAAATCTCAAACAGTCGTGTGCTTACACGGACAGACATCAATATAGTGAAAGTCTTATAAACAGACTCTAATTGCTACATCTTCAAATCACTCCGAAATTATAGCATTATATGAAGCTGCACGTGAATGTGCATAGCTACGTAGAGTGATTAACCATATTCAAATCTCATGTGGCACTAAGCCGATTGAGTCATCAACCATTATCTATGAAGATAATGCCGCTTGCATTGCTCAGATGCAGTCAGGTTATGTGAAAACTAATGTTACTAAACACATAACACCTAAACTATTTTGCCCACAAACTCTAAGTTAATGGAGAAATTAATCTCCTACAAACCAAGTCATGTGATAATTTGGCTAATTTATTCACTAAGTCCCTACCATACTCCAAATTTTCTAAATGTGTTGCTGGTATAGGTATGCATGGACTTAGGGATTTACAAGGTCTATGGGGAGCTTTGTCACAAAGCTACCTACAATTAAACATCAAATTGTACTCTTTTTCTTATGTGAATTTTACTTTAAATATTTTCATAATAAGTTTTAATAAGGCAATGACAATGTAGGTAAAATATCCGTTTTCTAACTTTCGCCACTGGGTTTTTCATAAAAATCGATTATGACATTTCATGCTGTGGTTTTCTCCTGTTTTAACAACAAATTTCAGAAGTTTTTATATAAGCATTCAGTTATATATATCTTCAGATTTTCTCACGGGATTTTTTGAAGATTATATTCATTCAACACGATATTCAAGTGCTTAAGGGAGAGTGTTATGAGTCATATGCTCACTTGACAATAGAATAAAGAAGGCAAGTGCCACGCCGGCAGTTATCGACGCGCCTGTTCACCAACAATCGCGTCTATTCCCCAATGGTCACCATCACATGTATAAAGAAAAGGAAATGAATAAGAAATCAATACAATCATTTACACAACTTCTTTGTCTCTTGAAATTTCATTTTTAACAGAAGTCTTTCCCGCTTATTTTCCACGTGTAAACATTAGTCAGTCATATTGAATATATTACATCAGAATGCGTTGGAAGGCTGAAGGCATGCCATCCAATCCATCGATTCTTGGGTACCCTCATCAGTCAGAAGGCCAGGAAAGTGAACATCAGAACATGATGTGCTGTTGCCTAGTTATAAATTGCGGTTGGTTAACTGCGTCAGCAATGAGGGTGCCTTCATATAGACATAGACTAAGAGGATGAACAATAGTTTGATGTCCTATATTGAGTTAGGTACGCCAAACCATACTCACGTCTTCTCTTTTGCCTTCCACCAGAAGTAAGCAACCTAGAGACCAAATCTTGCTTGACTACATCAAATCAAACAGGAAAACGGTGGTTGCGTCTTGACGTCAGAAGTATCCATTTCTGCTCAATCAAATTTTAACAGAGAACATGTTTTCTACAGCCTAATATAATACATTTTATCATCTTTCAGTAATATGTCCGGGTCAAACGACGCGTGTGAATATCTTTGAAATTCAGAATCTTTACGTGCGTTAAGGTCTTTGATCCTTTCGTTCAGTCAGGCTACAAGGACAGAATTGGCAATGATTCAAGGCCAACCACTTCTATCTGTCCTGCTACCTGATCCGATAGCCGTCGCCTTTAATACCTGTACACATTGGATTTATAAAAATATCAGAGAAGAATCCTTAGCTAATGGCTGAAATCAATCGACGGGAACGCATCGGTCGGTGACCAAATTAGGAGGAGAGCCAGCTGAAACGATGGCGACGGCGTATGAATGATGCCCTCGCTTACGTACGTTAATATTTCTAGAAGGCGACCTCGTGCCCAACTCGAGCGAGCCGGTCAAAGATGGGAGGGTAAAAGAAATTGAGATAAACGAGCACACGCTAAATCGAATGAGAACACATATATCTGTAGTTGTGGACGTCTACAACTTGGTCTCGTAAAAGATGTTGCGTTAATTAATCATAACAGGCATGCTCCCACATTTTTTTAAACAACGGCGATTTTTTTTAAAAGATGGGACGAAATGGTAATATGATATGCCTTGGTTGTCTCGCTTGATGATCATTTAAAAAAATGGAGTCACGATTGAGCGGATCAACATGTCTCACTTTCTTTTTAAACAATAAATATGTTAAACTTGGACGAGTATGCAGACTGAGTGTAGCTGGTTAGCTTTTTCTTTTCTGTAGTGGGCGGATGAGTGCTCTTATGGTGGTGTGCTCTCTTCATTTCGAAATAAATAATATTTATATAAAAATGTAATTTAATTTAAATTAAATTAGTCATGTTAAATATTATTTATTTTAAAATAGAAGGGTATATGATTGTGTGGATATATATTGTGTTTTGTAAAGAAATAAAGAAGTATTTTTCTTAATATAAAAAAGTAATACGACAATCCAAGCCATCTCTAGCATCTAGATTCGAACTGTGGAAAAAGGATTAGCAGCCCTTAGCGTACAACTTGACTAAGCCACCAAATAAAAAAAATGCAAAATCAAAGGCAAAGATAATATAAAATGAATGCTTAAACGGAGTTGCTATCCAGAAGTCAAGACTAACGAAGCATGTTTTTTTAAAAAAGAAATAGATTAACGAAGCAGTTTAAAGGCGTACTAGTGTTAGCCTTCCATATACCAAAACGCGAGTGTAACACAAGCGAAGCGTCCACTCGCACGAAAAATCAAAGAAGCGAAAAAAAGAATCACAGCCGACCCCCGACGGCCAATTATGTCCTCCCGGCACCTCCTCCTCCTCGTCGCCGCCGCCGTCGCCTTCACCGCGGCCGCGCAGGCCGGCGGCGAGTCGCTGAACGGCGCGGCGAACGACATCCTCCCCAAGTACGGCCTCCCGAAGGGCCTCGTCCCGGACCCCGTCGCCTCCCACTCCTTCGACGAGACTACGGGCCGCTTCGAGATCCACCTCGCGGGCACCTGCTACGTCCACTTCGGCTCCCACCTCGTCTACTACGACAAGACCATCACCGGCACCCTCTCCTACGGCGCCATCTCCGGCCTATCCGGCGTCCAGGCCAAGAAGCTCTTCCTCTGGGTCTCCGTCACCGGCATGGTCGCGCACCCGGACCAGGGCACCATCGAGTTCCAGGCCGGATTCATCTCCGAGTCGCTCTCAGCCTCGATGTTCGACGAGGTTCCCACCTGCGGCTCTGGCGTCGGCGCGCAGCTGCGCGGGGCGGCCGGGGTGATCGGGGAGCTTGGTCTGCTCCCCGTTGACGAGGTATGGCTTACAAACTTTTGCTCCTGATGTTTCCAGTGTCGAATTGCACGAGTAATTTCAGAATCTAACATCCGTTTCGCTAGCCTCCCCGGATTTAACACCCTGTTTGCACGCCTGTGATCGGCTACCTTCCCAGTGTGACATGTTAAGTAGTTTCACTTAACTGGGTAGATATTTGCGGTTTAAGTCTGATTTGTAAGCTTTATGTGCTTGGTGTCGTCCTCCGACTCGGAGAGACAATCTGTCCCTTGGATGGCATGAGTGGCACGACCATTAGAATTTGGGATTCCTTAGAGTTGTTTAGTTGTAAATTCTTTAGCGGGGGTTCTGCTTTGGTGTGATGTATGCTACCAAGTTCCAAACATGTTCGATGAATGTGTTCTGGGACTTTGCTGGGAGCGAAGCTTAGACTGAAATTGATCGTCAAGTCAAGTTCCATTGATGCAGTCAATAAAAATGAACAAATTTAGGACATATAAGCATTAGTACTATGTTCACCTTAGGCATACAATATTCACATTGCACATTCAACAAATGAAAGAGCTTACTAACTTAATTCACCTGATGAATCAAATAAATTCCTACCTGAATGTTTGACTATTCTTTATCCAAGCAACCAAATCAATGCTCCCTTAGGCAACCCAACAGAGTGGTGAAGCTTTCGTTCTTTGATTCCATTGAAATTCGAATCAGTGGCAATAACTAGAGGGATGTCGCTTAGGGTACTTCCATTCTTAGAACAAACTAATGGGTCCTTAGATGGGGCCCGCAGCTAAGAATTGTGAAGGGTTTCATTTGTTAATCCAGTTTTGAACTGTTGAAAAACTATGTTTGTGGATGAGCTCTGTATAAATATTAGTTGGGCTATAATCTTTCAAGAACACAAATCTATGGTTGACTGTTTTTGTGATGATAAAATTGCTTTTGAGGTCAATGTAAGACAGCTTATTGTTTAATACATTTAGACATTTAGTTGCTAGCATTGTCATCTGCCTGTTGAAATTGAACTCCTCTGACTAGAAACAAAAAAAGGTTGAACTGAATCCGGGAGACAAAATGGTTAAAGTATAATTTGCCTTGTGACTCACTTAGCTTTCACTAGTTAGTGCTATAAGGGTTAAGGGTTACATGTCCAGCATCTCGAACAATGCTTCGCGTTAATTTCTTGTGGAATGGTAGAGGGTACGTTTTTTGGTGTGATACGATAGGTATGTCCTTGTATATCTTTGATTGGACTATATTAGGACCTAGTGGCGAAGGACAGTGTTCTTCGCTGACATGTCACATATTATCAGTGCTCAATTTCATTTCTATACATATGAACAAGGATGATTCTTTTCAAACCTTCGCTCATTTTCACAATAAGTGAACTGAAGTGTCCCCATTCTTTTGTGAATCATGGAAAGTTTGATAGAAGAACAAATGCTAGCATAACTTACACAGCTCGCATTCTGAGAATGGTGTATTTCATTCTATGCAATCGCACAAATTACACTTTCGGCTTACATGTCTTATTCCAGCCAAACTTCTTCGGACCATGGCACTGCCTTGTGCCATCTCCAGCTGCTAATATTTGACAAGTGTAATGATTCCCAATTATGGCATTAAGATAGAAGAGCAACTTTATCGCTTATTCGATATGCCATGAGTAGGTTATTTCTCAAAGCTAGTATTTGACAATGCTTGCTTTTGGCTCCTTCCAGGCTTGAGCTTAGGGCTGGGAATCCACTTGCAGCAAACTTGAGTACCCAACTTTGCTGTTGCGAGATGGTAAGAGTGCCTGGAGCCGCTGTGGTGTGCTGTTCAGCTCGTACGCGTATGTGGTTACTCTCTCAAGGAACACAGATTCTCTGTAGAAAACCTGTGTAGAATCTAGTTACGTCTCAACCTCTGTTGCACACTGTTTGAGGGTTGAGATATGTGCATATCGGCCTCCCAAAAGTGGTGTGGATGTATGTGTCGTTTGAAACTTTTCAGCTTTGACTAATTTATTGTTGCTACCATTTTAAACCGTCCTGAGAATCTTGTGTGGTTTGGCTATATGCCGACCGTCTCATGATGTGTAGCCTAGGCAGCTTTGGCGGTTTATCCTACGTTCAATTTCTGCCATTCCTTGACTTCTTGAGCAAGTACATGAGCGAAAAAAAAAACAGGGGATAAAATTTCTAAAACTTTTTTGCGACAAGGTAAGAAGTTTAGGTGAGGAACTTTATTAGCTACAGATGCGTCATGTTTATAGGTACAACAGAAAATATCCGGAGGACGAAAGAAAAAAATAAAGATGTTAGCGATGTAGCCCACTTGTGCATCCTGGCCTTTTTCGCAAGGCTAGGCGCCCACCCGGGAGGAAGCCCTGCGCCGTTAACGAGGGGCCTTTGACGCCCAATGGCCGTCGTCTCCCCCGCTCGGTCGGCGCACCGACTCGACGGGAAACGACGATGTCGCCGCAAACTTTGGCCGATAGAGCTTAGGCTGGCCGCACCGATGCCCTCTGTATCGCCCGGGCCGTCGAATTAAGCGGCCGCCGCGCCGTACCGCCCCCGCAGCGGCTCACGTAGAGTAGCCGGTAAAAAAGCGGTGGCTACATGCCGACTGTATACCCTGTAAGAAGGGGAAAAAGAAGAAAGAGAGGAGGAACAAATGAAACAAAAAGAAAGAAGAGAAAGAAAAAAAGGAAAAAAATGGAAAGAAAAAGAGAAAGAGGGAGGGAAAAGGGAGAAAGGAAAAAAGAAGAGAGGGAAAAAGAGAAAAAAGGAAACAAAAAAAATAAATTTGATGTTTTTTATAAGTTTTAAAAGTAAAATTATTAATATAAACATAGTTATATGAAATAATATAAATATGAGTTAGTTGTGTTATATAATATAAAATAGATGATAGTTGATATAGAGTTTTAATTTAGAGGTCCACGATTGCAGAGAATTGAATGTAAAGCTAAGAATCTTTTAGAGTTAACTGTAAAAAGGTAAGAGTATTATTTTAAAGATCAGATATAGAGGTGCACGAGTGCGAACAATCTTAGAGCCAAGCTGATTACGTAACTGTACGTTCGAAGCATAGTACCTTAGATGTAGTCCACATAAAAATGCTAATATTACTGAATCTTTTGGTCACCAGGCTATGTACCGAGCTGAGATTGGAAGGCCTAAAAAATGGATATTACTGTTACACTAATGGAACGCCGATGTGCAATCAGTTCTTGTCAGCAGCATGCAGCGACAAAAGGAGAGCGCGGCAACTGTTGGCCATGCCGGCCGTGCTGACCCTACTAACATGCGTTCCTGTCTGGCTTGCTCGGCGTCTTGTCTGTGTTCGTGGCTTCCTCTGCTCCTGCGACTGTCTAGTGCTCCTACATGCAAACAATGTAACCGGGAGCATTGCTCGCTCTTGTACGGAGATCGCATTTACTGATACTGTCATGCGTACAATGATGCAGCACAAAGTTCGTCCTTAAACATCGAAGCAACGTACGTTGGGCCTTGGTACAATATTTGTCTTAACTTCTCAGTCTTGATCGTACATTTGTCTGCTCCCCATTTAAGCTGCGGTAGCATAACTTCAATAAGAATATTTCTTAATGTGAACCTATGTTCATAGTAATATTCAGTGTTCCAAAAGCAAAAAAGGCGCTAGACGCTAGGCAGGCGGTGACCTTCCGTCTACAGCCTAGGCAGCGCCTAGTCGTTATAAACTATAGCAGTAGTACACACTTTAAAAAGTTTAAAAATACAGAATATAAGATTATATTTCTGCCATGTTGGACTAATTTTTCATGGCCCAGTTTCCCTCTGCACTCAGCCTTACCCACGTGCAACCTGGCCCAATGCGTTTCATCTCCTCCTCCCTGCAACCACTCCCCCCCTGGCTGTTGGATTTGCTCTGCAGCGGTGCAGCCCCCCTTCCGTAGGCGGCCGACAAGATCTAGGAACCCCCCTCACCGCCCGAAACCTCCAGCTCTAGGATCCACGCACCCCCACCCCCGCCGCCGCAGCCCTCTAGGATCCCACCCCGCGTCGACGCTGGCTCCTCCCCTCCATCTGCAGCCACCGATCGGCACTTGCTCCTCCTCCTCCTCCTTCCGTAGCCGGTCACCGAGATCTAGGATTCCACCCCCCACCCCCCGCCTCGCGAGCGCCCACCCCCTGAGGTGAGGCGGGAGGCCAGCGCCCCGCGCTGAAGCGCACCTAGACGCCCGCCTTACGGCGCCTTTTGGAACGCTGGTAATATCTACGTACACGTGAGAACGGGTTGTTTTCGTCATAGCAGGAATTACATCAAAATGAGTTGAAAATAATTTAGACAATGTTTCCTAATACTAATACCTACATGCTTCAAAAGTTTTTTGTATAGATATATCATCTGAAGCTACGAGTTGTACCTAGTTATCTTTGTTTTGTCATCCTGAAATCAAAGCCACATGTACATAGCTTCTAGCTCTTTCCATGCATTTTTATTTTGTTCATCCGACATTTTCACTTTATTTTAATTTCAGAGCTTTCACAAAGTCAATCAATAGGTAAAATATTTGTTAACAACTTCAGAGATTACGATGGCCAGCTCAAATCATGTCGATTTGATACGGCATGCTTGGAAGTACTTCAGCGCAATCCAAATTGTCCATATCTGTCCATATCTGGAGCAGCTAAACCGTGCAAGTCCGGACATAAAATAATGTTATGTCTAGCGCCAGTGGCAAATTAAAGAAAGCATTATAAGCCTGATTCAGTCGTCTCTAAGAAAATCCACATCATTATAGTCCTAGGTGGATGAGAGAGAAAATAGGAAACAAAGCCAAGTTGTCCCTCATGTAAAGGGGGACCTCTATCACATCAAACTATAACTTAGAGTTAGATTGGTGACGCTGCGCTGGTGCTAATTCACACTTTCTAGGTGGCCTTTCATGTCCTTTCACTGGTAGTATACTACAGCAATATGAACAATTAACGACGGCTGGAAACCGTCGTTAATAAAGCGCAAACCGTCGTGAATAACCTATTCATGACGGGGAAGCCTTATTCATGACGGTTTTCGGCCATCACCGATAATTAGTCGTAAATAAGGTTGTTAACGACAACGTCCGTCGTAAATAAGTTTATTCACGACGGCTAAACAATCCCGTCGCAAATAAGTTCCCCCCACTGCCACGTGGCTCGGGGGATTTATTCACGACGGGCCGTCGTGAATAGTACCCATTATTTACGACGGCCAACATCAGCCGTCGTAAATACTAATGGCTTATTTACGACGGCCAACACCAGGAAACCGTCATAAATAAGTTTGGTAATTTTTTTAAATTATAAAATACCGCACTGGCTTCGAGGCTAGCCCTAGCTCGATAGCTAGCTCACACAGGCAGTCAACAACAACACCATACAGTCAAAATATTATAAACATCAACACTAGTTAGGCAGACACACCACACTACACACTACCTTGTGGGCTACCTACAGAATCCGGAAACTCGTCCTCCAGCCTTCGTCCTTCCGGTAGCTGCGGTGATGACGTGTGAGTCTCGATCGTGGAGCCCTATTATGTATAAGTGTGCATATTTGCCTAAGTGAGCTTATTATAACCTAGAATTGATCAAGTTAAACTCGTTTTGGCTAAATTTCATTAAATAGTACTATGTTGTGGAAGTTTGAGTAAATTTGTACCTCTGCTCCTGTAAACGGAGTTTGTGGCTCCTGTGGGGGCTGCCGCTGTGAAAAGACGACCGACTGCTCTGCCGCCATAGTCCGTGAACAGAAAATATTATCATACAACCATCATTGATATGTTAGAAATACTAATTAAAACGATCCATACATACCTGCATTGTCGTTTGCATCTGTAGCATGAACAAAGCTTGGTACTCGTCCCAAGCCCTGCTTGCCGCGGCTTGACGCTCCTTTTTCTAGCCGAAGCTCCTTCTGTGTTCTACGGAGCTCGTCTCGGACACTCTGGAGCTCCAGGGAGCTAAGCTGTCTCGATCCCGCTTGCCGAGATGAAGAGCCACTCGAGGAAGGTCGTGCCTCCCTAGAGTTGACAACTCCATCGAAGATGGCGAACCTACAAAAGAAGAAAGATTATTAAATTTTTTAATTTCAAATTCATTGACATTTAATAAATAATAAAAAAGAGAACTTACCGTCCGTGAGGTTTCCCGCCTCCAATTGCATACGCGGCTTCTGTGATGATTGGCGTGCTCTGTCAATCGAAGCCTTCACCGTGAAGCCGCTCCGCCTCTTGCCCATACCTTGCCTACAAAGACGGAAAGATAATATCATCAAAACTATTTAAGAAAAGTCTATACAAATACAAAACAACTCACCAATGCGTCCGCCGCCGCCTGAGAACGCAGCTGGTCAGGCTGTGACGGGTCACTTCCCCTGTGACCCCTCTTCCAGACCTGAATCAGAGTCGGCTCCTGACGGCTCTCGCGTTCCTATATATATGTATTAGATCAATGAATAATTTTAACATATTTTAATATAATAGTAATCACACTTACCATACGTTTAGCCAAATGTAAGTAGCCGTCCGCACCAAACGGTGCTTCCCATCCATCCCTCTGCTCTGTCCACGGGTCCTAGAAACTTCGTGGAATCCTTGACTCGCCCACAGAGCACACAGGGCACGGTAGTCCTTCGGACGACCGTCTAACCACGCTACACCGACGTGCATACATTTATTATTAGGTTATAGTCTATTTATCTATTGTGCTTCTTCCATATTTTAAAATAAATATTTTATAATTTACCTCTACGTACTGCTCCGCAGTCAAGTACCTGGGAGCCACGTTTCTGAATGCCCCCAGCTCGTCCTCTTCCGGATGCAGCTTTATGTACGCTCTCGTCGCTTGAATTCTTGTGTTTGATAGCGACTGCGTAACGAGATTCCGAGCGTTCTTCTGGAACATGGCTCGGGCGTAGTCCACCTCGGCCTCGTCCTCCAAACGGTACCGTTCCTAAAAAAACGTATTTGTACATCATTGGTATTAACCATATTATAGACTTGTATTACAGAAATATATAATTCATACTTACCATGAAGTCGGACTACACAACCTCCTGGTGGATGACATGAACAACATGCTGGGCGGTGGCGTAATCGTTCCACGACGCGACGAGGACACCGTTCACTACACCGGGGTAGTGCAAATGGATAAGCCACCCGAGGACACTGTTCACCTGCTTGTGGCGTCCTTGACACGTGAACGAGTCATCGTACCAAGACCTGATAGAGAATGATAAATCAATATATCTAGAACACTAAAATAATATGAATTGAAGAGGTAGAGATTTACTTACATATCGCCAATCGGACGAATAACTATCCGGTCATCTGGGTTTGCACGAGCCGGAGGAGGAGCCACATAGTTGGGGGGTAAGAACGAGAAAGAGGAGGTAAGTTGGCGAGAGTTGAAAGTTCAAAGGGGTGACGCGTCTGCGTTGAAAGTTACAAGTCATTGTCACCGTTCGCCTTCGTGCTCGTCTCGACACATAAGTTGCGACTAAAACCATTTGGGCCTGCCGGGCCGGGCCGGATTGGACCTTGCCAGGTCAGGTCGGGTTTGGCCGGATTGGGCCGTGCCGGGTCGAGCCGGATTGGGCCGTGCCGGGTCAGGCCGGATTGGGCCATGTCGTGTCGTGCCGTGTTGGGTCGTGCCGGGTCGGACCAACTCAAAACCCGTTAATGTACGTATAAATAGTACACACTCATAATCAATCAGTTAACTAATTATGATCTAATTGAACAATTCAAAATAAAATAAACAATTAAATAATTTAAACAATAGTAAGCTGGCGGGCAGGGCGGGCAAGGAGCCGGCGGTCGGGGCAGGCAGGGAGCCGGTGGGCGGGGCGGGTAGGGAGCCAGCGGGTGCGGGCGGGCCGGGGCCGGAAGCTGGAGTGGGTGGCGGCGGCGGCGCGCGGGTAGGCCGGGATAAACTAAACTAAACTAATTTAAAGTAATTAAACTAAAATAAACTAATTAAAACATAATTACAAACTAAACTAATTATAAACTAAACTAATTAAAATAGCTTAATTACAACTATATATTTAAAGTAAACTAAACTAAAATAAAATAAGCTAATTAATTAAAACTAATTAAAAAACCTAAATGGGTCAGGGCGGGGTAACGCCGGGTCGGGGCCGTGTCTGCGGCGGGGTGGTCGGGCCGGGGGCGGGGGGCCGGCTGGTCCGGAGCGGGGCGCTCGGGGGCGGGAGGGCCGCCCGGGGCGGCGGCGGTGGCGCGCGGGGAGGCCAGGGTGGGCAGCGGCGGCGGCGCGTGGGGAGGCCGGAGTGGGTGACGGCAGCGGCGCGCAGGTAGGCCGGGGTAAACTAAACTAAACTAATTTAAAGTAATTAAACTAAACTAATTAAAACATAATTAAAAACTAAACTAATTATAAACTAAACTAATTAAAATAACCTAATTACAACTATATATTTAAAGTAAACTAAACTAAACTAAAATAAGCTAATTAATTAAAACTAATCAAAAAAACCTCAATGGGCCGGGGCGGGACCGGGTCTGCTACGTGGCGGTCAGGGACGTCAGCAGCACGCGGGGGCGGTGGCGACGGTGGCGCGCGGGGAGGCTGGGGTGGGCGGCGGCGGCGGCGGAACCGGGCAGGGTCGGCGCGGGCGTGAATGCCCGCGCCGACACCGGCCCGGGCGGGTATAAACCGCTTATTTACAACGGCTAGGGTATGGTTGTGATAGATACGATGGTGAGGGTCTGCCGTCGTGAATAACGTACTTATTCACGACGGTCTAGGTCTACCGTCATGAATAACATACTTATTAACGACGGTCTAGGTCTACCGTCGTGAATAATGTACTTATTCACGATGGCCAAAATTCACCATCGTGAATATTTTTATTAACGACGGCACCGTCGTTAATAAATTTGACCGTCGTTAATTTGATACTTTCCTATAGTGGTAATTCATGGTCATCTATACAAGAATTAAATATTTAGTGTTATAATAAAAATAACATCTATCTAAACTAATTATATTAATTTCATCATCCGTCTTTTATATTTATTTTGCTGTTTTGAATAGTCTTAAAGGAGCAGTTTCCACTTCTGTAAAACTTGCTTATACAGTGCATTCTTGAGCACGTGCCTGTAGCCGTTCTATTGACTTTTGGCGAAACAAGACAGATAGCAATAGTCCATGTTTCATTGGCCACCTGTGCTGGTCTGTGGACCCGCGTACAGAGCTATTCCAGTGGAATCATAGTCCGGAAAAAAATCTTAGGTCGTTTTCTGCCACTCTGTCCCGTGGTCCGTGTTACGCGGAACACTATTATTTTCGAGGAGTGCTGGCTGCGGATATGCCTGTCTGCCGTTTATTTATGTTTTTTTTCAAGTTTAGGGAAACATGGGTTCCATTAAGTAGCATTGTCATGTTTGTTCGTTCTACTCACCCTTCGAGTCTCCGCAGCGAACCTTTCGAACTCGATAATTTTCCCCTGAATTTTAGCCAATATCGTTTAAATTTTTTGCCACTCTTGCAGGACTGAAGATGTACACCAATCATTGAAGGATATATGACTTGTACTAAGTGTCAATGAGTGAAAACTAATCGAATGGCCATGGGGCGGCGGTTGCTGCTGCACAAACAGTCCTAGCCGGATACACGTAGCCTGAGTCGAGCGTCGAGTGACCACCAAACATGGTAGCGGATAGAGTATTCTTAATGACTCCCAAGGACATTCGAGCTGACTACCATTCCGTGTTCCGTCTTCCACGCGTCTCAGCCTTTTCGTACAAGGCGCTCCATGTTTACAATGATAACAGCGCCAATCCTTTCTCACCCCTCGACCGGCGGCGCCAGGCTCGACGAAAATAAACTCGCTGTCCGCCGCGCCGCGTGCGGTCAACTTGGTGGCGAAGGCAGTTTGCCTTTTTTTCCCTAGCTTATTTTGGATGCCAGACTCGAGAACGACTGGCGGCTACGGAGTCCCCGTTTCGGCGACGGGCTGGTACAGGTGGAGCGGACGCCGCCGCCGTGGTCCATGCACCCGGCGCGAGTAGGTGGAACTCCAGCTACGTACTCGATTCGGCGGCGTCGCCGATCCCACGGACCACCGCGCCCGGCGCGTTGCTTGCCCGCTTGCCCGGTCTCACCTCCAGTTCCCGAGCTCGGGCGCAATCAATGGCACTCGCCCGCTCCGCCGCCTCGTACCCCTCGCCTCGTCTCGTCTACTGTTGCAGCGTCCGCGCGCTCGTCACTACCAGTATCGGCCGCTTTATTCCATTCCACCGCCCCACAACTGCTCGCCTCTTCGTCTTGGCAGTGACGCAGGGCCGTTTGACCTCGACCTCCCGCAGGCGTGGCTCTTGCCAGTAGCCCACCTTTTGCCTTTTCACCGCCGCTGCCTGCCTGCCCTGACACGCGCGGCCGCAGTGCAGGGCGACGGGACAGGAACCACTTCTTCCTCCCTTCCCTGCGGCCACAAGAGTGTTGCCGTTTTGCTGGCCCGTGGCCGCCATTAACGCCTCCTCCCACGCCCTTCCTTTCCACCTCGAGCTCGCACCTCCTCGCTGTTCCCTTCCCTTTCCCTCTCGCTTAAGAAGCTCGTGACAGAGCAAGAGCGTTGCCATTCTCGTGCTCCTTCCTCCTCCTCCTCCTCCTCCTCCTCCTCCTCCTCCTCCTCGCTGTAAACCTTTTGAGGCTTGGAAGCACCTGCACGTCCGTTGCTGCCGCCTCGCGCGCCTAGTCGCCCATCCTGCCGAAAAGCTCCAATCGAGGGCGTTGTTTGTGGTCTCCCGTTTGGCCCTTGTTGTGGTCACATCGCCCGCTACTGTACTGCTGCTTGCGTAAACAAAGGGCCAAAGTTTGGGATCAGTTCCCTCCGGTCCCGTCCGCTCATGTGCCTGCGCCAGTGAGCTAAACAGACCGCGTTTTTGGCCGGGGGTGACAATTTCTTGGCGTAATTCTTGGCTCCCTTCTCATCTCGATTCTGATTGCTTAAGAGCTCCAATCTCGGAGGACTTGGATTGGCATGCTCCCCAAGCTCGGAGCTGTTGCCTTCTTCCTTCCGACCGCTCTCTACTGCGGAAAAGAAGAGAGAAAAGCAAGAGTTTGGAGGCACCCACCCCTGTAGCTTCCTCAAAAGTTTTGGCCTTTCGACTTGAGCTGCTCGAGGTACCGTCACTCCGACTCTCTCTGCACGTATTACTACTACTACTACGTACTCCTAGCTTGTACCGGTCATCTCTATGTTTTCTTTTTTATAAGTAATACTTAACGGGAAGTCGCTAGATTAGCCATTCCGGCCGTGATCTTGTATCTTATGCCATCTGATGATGTTACGCCAGAGGTGCCCCGGCTTTCCCGGTTTCTCTGCTTTCTTCTCCTGCTGCTGATAAGACTCCTGGCAGTTCCCCGGGCGCGCCCGCTGAGCTGAGGACAATTCAGAATGGAGAGCAGAGGGCGGCGGCCGCGGAGCTCGGAGCGGCAGAGGCCGGCGGCGCGGAAGGTGCCTGTGGTGTACTACCTAACGCGGAGCCGCCACCTCGAGCACCCGCACTTCGTCGAGGTGCCGGTGGCCTCGCCGGAGGGGCTCTATCTCAGAGGTCAGTTGACGCAGTCTCGCAATTGCAGTCTCTTCATCATTTGTGTCCTGCTTGTGCTCGTTTGATGACGGTCGTTTGTTTTCGGTTTTCAGATGTGGCTAATCATCTGAACATGGTGCGCGGCAAGGGCATTGCCTCCATGTATTCGTGGTCCTGCAAGAGGTAACGCTAGAAATGTTCTTTTTTTCCTTGCAGTTTTCGGGTGTTGATCATCCCGAGTGGATGTTCTGGTTTCAGGAAGTACAGGAATGGATTCGTGTGGCACGACCTTGCTGAGGATGACCTCGTCCTCCCGGCAACCGATGGCGAGTATATACTCAAGGGCTCCGAGCTTGTGGACCAATCATCTTCAGGTATACCAAAAAAGTTTATATGAATTTGCTTTGCTGAACTTGTTCTAGAAAAATGCAGTGCTGAGTTGCTGATCGGTGATTTTGCCTCTTTTATTTAGACCAATTTTACCATGGCAGTAACGGCAACCAAAAGCAGCAGAGCAGGCTAAAAGAGAGTGCAAGGCCACCATTGCCAAGAGAAACGTCCTATCCATCCCCCCCTCCTAGTGTGATGGTTGGAGAAGCCAGGTCCCGGCGTTCACCGTCAGCTCCTCCACCAGATGAGGATGACGCCCCCTCACCGTGCAGGGGTCACTCCACAGGGACCATGTCACTGGAGTTGGAGCACCAAGGGGCTCAATTTCCAGCGAGTGGGTCTGCAAGCCCTGCAGAGTTCGGAGTTCACAAGCCCACCGGTTGCATGGATGCTGCAACTCAAACTGATGATCTTGTCAGAAAACCAAGTCGGGAAGCACCTGAAATGCGAAAAAAGAGTTTGAGCACTGACCATGATGCTATAGTTCGTGAAGTTTTAGAGTACCGTCAAAGCCACCCTCGCCGATCAGCAGAACTACAAGGAATCTCCAGGGAACTCTTGTCCCAATGTTCTACTCCAATGAGCATACCTTCAACCCGAGGCAAGTTCGAGAATTTAGAATCCTTGATACGAGCAGATAATGCAACAGACAGCTTTAGGGTCATTGAAGAGGATGATATCGTCGTGCCGACCTACCCTAAGCTGAAGCCAACTAATGTACTGATGCAACTCATCACTTGTGGTTCACTCTCAGTGAAAGATCATGAAAATATCGGAATTGTTAAGGCGTACAAGCCAAGGTTCCCAAACCTGAAGTTCCTGTCGCCGTTAATTCCTCGCACCATGATGATGGGTGAGCTTGATTACCTGTCAGAAAATCCCAGGTTAATGGGGATGAAATTGGATGAAAAGGAATGCTTCAGTGGGAGCCTTATTGAGACTAAGATGCAAAGAGACATTCCAGCTGAGAGGTATTCAGCACTAAAACGGTCTTCTTCCTACAATGCAGAAAGGTAAGCATCTGTGCTTCGGTAGGAGCTTAAGGTGTTCTTAAATAACCTGATACCTAGATTTTATTTACGGGTACACACAGATGTGTCTGGAGTAAGTGTGTTACTTGACCTGTGCCATTAGTCTATGAAGTTACGTTTCCCAAAACTGTTTAAATTCTAGCCTGATTCTATGACATACTGCTAAGACATGACATGATGACTTGCATATAATAGAGTTGTGCAGAATGCAGTTGCCTCATGCTTTTAGCTTGCTAATTTGGGCAATATCAATGTGTTGTTTTTTCCAAAATGATTTAGTTATGACAGCAACATTATTTATTGAATTAAACCCACTTTTTTGCATATATGTTATAAAATACTGTTGTTTGGACTGAATCAGAGTTGGGAGCTGGTATAGAACGCAAGGACTATTGCCATTCCATCATTGCATGATGTCCATGGTGAAGTCGCATTGGAGTTGCGTAGCAACAGGTTCATAACAGCATCACCACCAACGCTGTACGTCTGTTATATGATGCCAGCTTGTAGCCGGCATCAATCTAACAAACAACAAACAAAGTACGGGCAATCTACCAACTGAAAACAGTGGAGATCTGTAGGATCTAGAATTAGGAATGAGAGCTGTAAATGAATAGTGGAACATGAGAAAATTGTAGCTATCAATTTTGTCCATTTCTTCCTTTTTCCTTTTTCACGTCTATGAAATCTGTTTCGAAATTTAGATCATGGGTACATGGGGAACATGAGCAGTTGGGGTGAATTGGTTTAGTAAAGGTCTCACCAAAAGAAACCGGAGCATGAATTCTCCTGTTACTTTTTTTTGAATCACTAGTTCGCTTCTGAAGTTTTGGTGATTCTCTCATTGCTTCTACACGAGCCACTTGTCATATGTAGAGGACCACATTGCTTGGATGCCACGCAAGATTCTTATGTTAAAATACAGGAGAGAGCCTGTTTGCTTCATGCTCATGAGCAGTCTGTTGCTATCCTGACAAGCTGTCATCTTGGCGGCGGGACCAGTTTTTTTCAAACTGCTACAAGGACAGAGGATTTCATGCGATCTGCATCCCTACTAGATCATGGTTTCTTCAGGCTGTTCAAAAATCCATATTTTACCAGCCTTTTTTATGGCCTTGAAATCCAAATTTCTTCAGGAAGTTAAAACCATGATCTCATACGTTCAGTAACTTTTTTATGGCTTACAATTTTGCTTGTCATATTAATTTTACTTTTCTATTGGACTTGCTCTTACTACACATGAACAAATATGCAGGAGCAGCGAGACTTTAGATTGCACAAGACCTGACGAAGATGCAATGGACACATCGCGCTCGAGGTGTCTTCCTCGGACGCCGCTCCTGTCATCCTTCCTGCATCCTAAGAGCGAAACGCTCAAATCCCCCGTCTCGGACTGCCGGAGGAGCTCCTCAGCCAAGCAGGAGTGCGATCTGGCGTCGGGAGACGGGAGCAGGAGGTTCACCGACGCATCGTCGGCGAGGACGGACTCCTTCAGCAAAGAGGAGAAGCTCGTCAAGATCGAGGAAAGTTAAGTGTTGCTCGTGGCTTCTTACCTGGACTGAACTCCTTTGTCAGTGCCGGGTATGCACTCGATGCTTTCCCCTTAGAACCATGAAATCCAGCTATCGATATGTTCTTGCTATTGAGGGTTGTGTTTTGGATCAACCTCGCAGGCTGTCGTCCGGAGCTCGCGTTGTGATCCAGTACACCGTCCCTTGCAATGACAGTGACTAAGGTTCTCAGGCGCTGACAGTGGCGATGCAGGGGCCAAGAAGCCTGATGCCGCTGGAGGAACTTTTTTTAAGCACGAACTTTGGTAGATTTCGTATTTTCTCTTTCTGTTATGTTATGTATAAGTGGTTGTTAATAGGTAAATGTATCACTTTATGGGAAGCGTCGATCAACACCCCCCGACACAACCACTCCTGTAGATCCCAGCCCCTCCGCCGCCGGCCACCGCGTCGTGCCCCTTCCCCGCCGCCAGGAAGAAGAGATCGCCGGTTCGCACGTGGCCTTCCCTCGTTCGCGACCTCCGCTGCGCTCCCTCGCTCGCGGCCTCCGCCGCCGCTAGTAAGGGAGCGCTCCTCCGATATCGCCGCGCCCGCCTCTCTTGTCAGGCGTCTTGTCGGCTGCGAGTGCCTGATTTGATTCGGTAAATCGATCTGGTAACAAATTGGGGACGGTCATACAAGTAGTTTTTGATACACCTTTCATTGCCGACTTACCCTCATCAGAACAAGAGTACGGGAACCATAAAATCAAGATTGAATACAAGATTATTAAGAAAATTTACAAAGATACAAGGAATACGGGAGAAGTTCTTTCTGACCCGAAGAAAATGTGCCAGTGTTCATACCTGGGGCAAAATGGGTACTTTACTCAGCTTTTTATCCCTGGCCATCTGAATGAAACAGGGACAAGCATAGGGTTTCCCGGTCTTCTCCGCCACCACTACTATTCATACCAAATCATAAGAGAAATTACTCAGACACTTCTGGGGAAGAAATCGGTCTTTCGCGGAGGTGGTTCGTTATCACTGTGCGCTGATAATTATGGTGTCGGAGGAAGACGAGAAGACGAGGCAGATCGACCTTGGAAAATCCAAATCAGGTATTCCTAATCCTGATTTAGACGGAGGGGATAAAGATGTCATCGATGGGGATTTGAAATCTGGCAAGGTGGGTACTGGGGACAAGGGGGACTCGATGCAAGATGGGAGAATATAGGGGATCGTTACAAACCGAGGAATGATATACCTCCTGGTGTTGGATCTAATATTGAGGGGGTAAGATCAGAGGTTGATGTTGAAGGAAACATTAGAGGAAGATCTGTGCGAGAGGGAGGAGAGGGAGATGGGGTTATGTGGATGGTGGATGGAGAGGGGGTCGAGGAGAACATAATGCAGGGAATTGGTCTCGGGGTCGAGGACGATTTGATTCCTCTGGTGCAAATTATAAGGGTTTCTAGAGCAACAATGCATGGCACCGTCAATCCAATTGCAGACCATGGCAAATTGACCGTCCAGGAGAAGGAGATGCAGGTTATATTCAAAAGAAACCTGAAACCTCGACGGGTGGGAGTTCAAGCCTTAACAATGATAAGGAGGTCAAAAAGATTGTGACCTAAGAGGTGCAGCAAGAGAAAATCCCAATCAAACAAAAATCAGAGTCTGATATGGGGATCAATAAAGATATCAAGAGTTTGAGTAAGATGAATATTGATAGTGATACAATGCTATAATTGTGGGAGTAGAGATCATAAAATCAATTCTTGCCCTATTGCAAAACAGTGTACTAGATGCTCAAAGGTGGGGCACGAGGCTGTGCATTGTTACACAAAATTATATACAGACTATGTAGCACCTCATTGTACAACTCAAGTTGAGGGGCAGGCCTTTTTCAGCATTCCTGATATATCATTAGAAATAAAAAACAAACAAGTTGATAGTATAGTTATTACTGTGATTAGGGGGGGCAACTTCTGTAGCTCAAATTGAAGAGCAATTCACATCTAATGCTATGAATAATTCATGGGAATGGTCAGCTAGAAGAATTGATGACAATAGGTTTACTATGAAGTTTCCTGAATCTCAAATGATTAACAATTGGAAAAACTTCAAGTTTTTGCTCGACAATGATCCCAAATCACTGTTGAAGCATGGAAACCTACCGTTGGGACCAAAGGACAATTGCAGGATGGTTAGTTCCGAGTTAGGGGGATTCCATATGACGAGAGAAACAAAAAAACTTTGGCATATGTTGGATCATTAGTTGGTCTTACCACTGATATTGATGAAGAGGGGATGGACGGAAATGAATTTGTTAGAATGAAGATTGCCTATAAAGATCTAAAGAAAATCCCTGCTTCAGTGGAAGGTGCTATTTATCCTTATCTGTATGATTTCTGTTTTTAGAGAGGTTGAGAGTTCATACAAAAAAAGAGATCAACACAGTGGTGTACTTGTTCATGAGGGAGATTCTTCTCAATCATCCCCAAAGAGAACTAAAACAGGTCTGGATGTGTTCAAAGGGGCAACTTCCTCTCAAAGTCAGGTTAAACAGATGTCACAAAAGGAAACATCTGGTCCTGATGATAATGGAAAGGGAAAGAAAGATATTGTGGAGTTTAAGCAATTAGAAGAGAACAATATGTGTATGGCTCAACACAAAGATGGTGATAATGACACTCAAACTCATATAGAAAATTGGGACCTAGAAGAAGATGACCTCTTGGGTGAGGAACTCTTGGATTCATATGACCATGATAGAATGAATGTATCTATTCTTCCTACTGTGTGGAATGCTGAGTTAGTATCTGATGGGGCAACTAAAGATTCTGATGCTTTTTGTAAAAATATGGGAAGAAAATTTGACCTTTCTAAAGTCAATGAAGATCAAAGGTTGATTATTCATAGACAGAGTTCCAGACTGCAGAATCAGGTGATGGAGATGATGGTGAGGATGAAGGAACCGGTTATGGATGGCACAAAAGGTAAGTGTCATACATCCGTATCTTTTGTTGATTTAAATTTTGATAAGATTGCTATGCTCGCTGCTGGTATGGGAGTTAAGATTAGAGACAAGGACTTTGATAGTGTCAATATGATGAAAGATTTAGAAAAGGCTAGAATGGCACTAGCTGGAAAAAACAAAATAAAAAATAAAGATAATGCTTTGAAGAAGGATAAAAGGAAATATGTTGTAGATAGAATGGTACGAATCAGACCCTTAAGTTGACATAATGTGAGTAAAGTGAAAGATAGTTCTCATAAAACAAAATATAATAAGGATAGTAAGATGGTAGCTCCGAGAAGAAGTAAGAGGAGTGTCCCATCGGTTTACGAAAATAAAGGATTTCAGGTCAGACCTGAGTCCAAACTTAAATATAATAAAAAATAATAATGGAAGATGTTTTTTGGAATTGTAGAGGTATTAGCAGGAAAGGGAAACATATGTTCATTAAGGACCTTATCAAGGAGTTGCATCTAGATTTTATATGTCTTCAAGAGATCAAACTACATAAGATGGAAGATGGTCTATTGAGGAAAATTGATGATGCTAAAAAATTTGAGTGGCACATAATTCCATCAAGAGGAATGGCAGGTGGGATTATTTCTGCTATAAATAATGACAGATTTAAAGTAGAATCTTGGAAAGATGAGATTTATATGTGTAAAGCGTGCCTTTGGGACAAATTAATCAATAAAAGTGGATATTAATAAATGTTTATGGTCCTCCTAGAGATGAGAATAGAGAGGAGTTTTGTGCTGAATTATCTTCATTCCATTACAAATGTGATTTGCCTTTCTTAATTGGGGGGACTTCAATATTGTTAGAAATGGTGAGGAAAAGAATGGGAGATTTGTTAGAAATAGATTCTCTGATCTATTTAATATTATCATTGATCATTTTGAATTGAGGGAAATAAAGAGCTTAGGGGGGAAGTAAACTTGGTCTAATAATCAAGTAAACCTCACTTTTGAGGTTCCGGATATGGTGCTTATATCTAAGGAATAAGAAGACTTGTTTCCGAAAATCATGGTTTTTAAAAAGAATATGTTATTCTCGGACCATAACCCTTTGGTGCTGCATTATGTAGAGAGTAAAGATAGGAAAAAAATCCTTTCATTTTGAATTATGCTGGTTAAAAAACCCTGAATTCTTGATAAATGTTAAGAGAATTTGGGATGAACAAACTAGAGATAAAGATCCCTTAGGAGGTAGAGTTCTTTTTAAAACTAAAAAATAAGAATTTTTAAAAGTTGGAATTTTAATCTAGCTGGGAAAGAGAAAAAAAGGGAATTACATATTAAGAGGAGACTAGAGGAACTAGAGTCAAAAGAAGAAGATTGTTGTGTAGATAAAAACAAAATTAAGGAATGTAGTAACCTTAGAACAAAAGTTTTTAAATTTTGGGAAAATGAAGAATTTTACTGGGTTAAGTCACCAAAACTAGATTCTTAAAGGTGATTTGAATACAAAATACTTTCATAAAATAGCTAAGGAGAAGAAACGAAAGAGCACTATTTTTTCATTTGAACATGATGGTAAACCAATATATGGGGATGAGAATCTTCTCAAACATGCTACCTTATTCTATAAAAAAATATTTGGGAAAAATCAGGAAAATTCTTTTGACTTAGATCAAGGACTTTGGGAGATGAATGATACGGTTACCGAGGATCAAAATATTCATCTGACGAGAGAATTCAGTGAAGAAGAGATTAAATCTGCCCTGTTTAAAATGGAAAGAAATAAAGTTCCCGGGCCAGATTTAATTCTCATAGAATTTTATCAGATCTCATAGGATATCATCAAGCAAGATATAATTGAGATTTTCCAAGAATTCCATTGGGGAAACTTGAAAAATTATCGTATTAACTTTGCTCATATTATATTAATTCCAAAGGTCAAAGATGTTGTGATGAAGATTCAACAATACTGGCCAATCTGTTTACTTAACTGTTTATATAAGTGGATTACGAAAGTACTAACTTCTAGGATTGAGTCATTAGCTTGTAAGTTGATACATAAGGCACAATCCGCTTTTACTCCAAGAACAAATATTATAAATGGTATTCTTTCCCTACATGATATTCTACATGAAACAAAATAGAAGAAAAATGAGGTTGGGATAGTACTTAAACTAGATTTTGAAAAAAAACTTATGATAAGGTTAACTGGGATTTTTGATTTACTGTTTGAAGCTCAAGGGTTTCAGCCCCAAATGGTGCTTTCTGATCAAACAGATACTGGAAAATGATACTCTTAGTGTTAAAATAAATGATAGAGTGGGGCCCCACTTTCAAAGCTATAAGGGTGTTCGACAGGTGGACCCCGTGTCTCCGTTATTGTTTAATTTTGCTACAGGCTGTTTAACCCGTATGATATATAAAGCACAACAGTCTAAAATGATTACTGGTCTAGCGGATAGGCTTGTTAATAATGGAGTAGCGATACTTCAGTACGCCGATGATACGATGATATGCATTAGAAACAATGTTGAGTTAGTATATAATATGAAATTGCTTTTGGCAATATATAAACATATGTCTGGCCTTAAAATTAACATTGAGAAGAGTGAAATATTAGTTGTGGGTGGGGATAATAATATTGCGCTACAGTATGCCCAAATTTTTAACTGTCGGATTGCTTCCTTCCCAATTAAATACCTGGGGGTACCTGTGTTGGCTAGTAAATTACATGTAGTTGATTGGAATAATTTGGAAATAAAAATAAATAAAAAATAGATACTTGTAGAGCCAGCCTTCTCTTAATGGCTGGTAGGATTGTTCTTTTAAATGCTAGTTTAACAAATACTCCAATCTATCACATGTTTATGTTTTTATTGCCTAAGACAATTATAGAAAAAATTGATGTGGCTAGGAAGAAATTTCTCTAGCAAGGTGGTAGTACTAAGAAAAAGTACCATCAGGTTAAATGGGAAAAAGTACGTAAGGACAAAATAAAAGGTGGCCTCAGAGTTAAAGATTTAAGAAAAATAAATATTAGCCTTTTGGTGAAATGGTGGTGGAAGCTGGAAACGGAGAAGGGACTTTGGCAGGAGATTATTAATGCTAAATATGTTAAAGATAAATCCATAGGAGGGATTAGACAAAAAAATATCTGATTCTCCTGTGTGGTCTAATCTATTTAAAGTTACATATATATACAGAAGCGGAAGGAAATTTGTTTTTGGGAATGGAAAAAATTCAAACTTTGATTAGACATATGGTTAGAAGATAAACCATTATGTCTAACTTATCCCCTTTTATATGAGTTCTGTAAGAACAAAAAATAATTGTGGCTGAGTGTGCAAATAACAATTGGAATATACAATTTTCTTCATCATTTCCTGTTATTTTACATGAACTTTGGTACAGTTTGGCTGCTAAACTGAATACATAAGCATTATCTGACTCTGAAGACAAAGTGATATGGATGTGGACTGAGTTAGGTTCTTTTACTGTTAAGTCAGTTTATCATAGATTAACTGCTGTAGAAACTGGTCTAAATTATAGAAATTTTTGAAAATCGAAAATTCCACCCAAAATTTAAATCATTCTTTGGATTAATGAAAATAGGGCTACGGTAACAAAGGAGTTTATGTACAAAAGAAACTGGAAAGGGGTACCTCATGTTGCTTGTGTAATGAATTAGAAAACTTAGATCATTTATTTTTTACATGTCTTTCTGTTAGACCTGTTTGGGGCATAGTTGCTAAATGCATAGGTTCTACTCAAAGATCTTAAAACTTTAAGCAATATTGGGAATTGATTAAAATTAACTTACCAGATGGTAGAGATGTCTATACTTTGGTACTGGCAGCAATTTGCTGGGCTACATGGAAATTGAGGAATAGAGCTTGTTTTGACAATAAACTCATAAAACACCCATCAGAAATCATTTTACTAGCATGTTCTCTAATGAATTGTTGGGCGGTCCTTTATTCCCCAGAAATGCAGGTGGTGATTAGGGACGGGGCTGAAAATCTCTTCCAAGAAGCCTTAAAATGGATGGATTACCAAAAGAAGGTCATACTGATCGCTGCACCACAGGTGGAGTAAAGTGACAATGAAGCATAGTCAAATCTCTCCTACCTTGAAAAGAGCTATTGGTGTGTTTATGGTGTCCTACTTCTGTCAGTCAACTATATTTCAAAATTTATGTCATATATGAGGAGCACACTCCTAATTCTACATTTTTGTTATGTAAGGGACTAAGTTTTTAGCACATATTTAAAGTGTTCATCACCACACACACCCTTCATTTAAAGAAACTTGATGAACACATTTGAAGAGCAAGTAACCACCATCAACATGCTCATTAGGGAATAAACTTACAAAATGTAAAAGTGGCATTTCCCACATGCATCATCTAGGGGCTTAGCATATGAAAAACTCCAACACCTTGCTAGGAAGGCTCATGCCAAATTTCACCCAAATACAAAACCTTTTTGAGGTCTTTTGGGTACAACTAAAAAGAGGGTGGTTTGAACTCAAATTCAAATTCAAACTGTTTCCATCCCATGAATTCAAAAGTGGAAGGCATATTCTTGCTCAGCACATTTTTGTGAGCTCACACACCAATTTTCACTCTATTTGGAGTTGATCTTGACATGAGCTAGGTTTAACAAATTCAAACTCCATTTGAAATTCAAACTGCATATGTGCTGAAAATATGCCCAAACAAAACCCAATTTGAATTCTATCCAATTCAAATGGCCTAGGGGTAGATAATTCAAATGACCAAGGTTAAATTGGTCTCTAGTGTTTAGATCAGTGGGAAAAATTTAATTTCAGAGGTTAAACCCCGGGTGGGACCCACATGTCAGCCTCTATAGCAATTCAACCGACTAAAGTCACCGCAGCTCGGTTCTTGCGCGCGCCCGTGAGGTCACCACGGCGATTGCCGACCGCTGCCACCTCCTGGTCGCCGATCACCGCCTCAACCGACGCCCCGAGCTATTTAGCTGCGAGCTGCCGCCGGCAGCAGCTCACCTTTCCACTGCCTCGACGTTTCCAGCACTGAAAACACCGAGCTGGTCGCCGCACCGCCCACCGCATCACCTCGCCGTTGACCGGCCAAAGCAGTGCCTTCCACCGCGAGCTGAGGCAACAAACGGCACCGCCGACCCTGGATCGATGTGTTACAACCCTCAGCTGCTCGTGATCAGCTTCGGTGAAGCTTGTCCGAGCCGATCTTTCATCGTCTGTTAACCGAGAGCTCCTCCGACTCGACGCCGTCGCCCTAGCTGCGCAAAGCTTCTCCGGTGCGACCAACGTGTCTCTGAGGTTCGCATCCAAGTCTAGTAGCTCTCCCCGAACTCCCTAGGTTCCTCTTAGCGCCGGTTAGCCAGAATTTCAATTTTCCAATGATCACCGCATAGAACACCGAGAACCAAAACTCGAAGTTCGCCTCGATCACTTGATCACCAGAGATCCTGGTCGAGCTGAAGCTAGAGTAGCACCTCACGGTCACCTCAGCCAAATTCTAGTGGTGATGATCAACCCAATGAGCATAGCACCGGAATTTGGCCATCGCCGGTGAAAATGGCTCGGGTCGCCGGTGAAGTCTACTTTCCCGGCGATCTCCGACCAAGAGGAGGGCAGGGTTAGCTTCCTCGTGCCCCAGGGGTGCTTTGCGACCTATCGGTTGATCGTGTTCACCGCCTAGACGAGCTAGCACCGTCGGACCCGAGCTCCTCTTCCGCCTCCACCGTCGCCGACTAGGTTTCCGACGATGTCAAGGTCCGAGAAGGTGTCCGACGTGTGTGTCGTGTTCCAAGGATCATGTAGGAAGAAACCGCGTAGCAAATTAGGCAGTAGCAGCCGAGAACGACCCGCGCCACCAGCGCTGAAAGTCGCGCGCTCGGGCGCTGGCGGGAGGTAGACGATGACACTGTGCGTGGGACCCATGTGCAGTGTTTTAAACATTTCCTGATTTTCAGTTTTAGTTCAACTTCAAACCCACATAACTTTGGCTAGGAAGCTCCAAATTGAGTGAACCAAATTTTGTTGGATTCAACTCTCTGAGTATTTTCCAGAAAATAAAGTTTAACTTCATGAAAATCCTTAGTTCTCCAGAATTAATTCTTTAAAAATTAAACTAGTTAGAATTTTAACTGGAGAACCCTTTGGAGGAAAATTCCGAACTTTTGCTGGGACGTTGAACAAAATATCCCTGAGCCACCATAAAAATTTCAGATCCATTTGAGCTAATTTGATCCACCTAATGGTGTGATTAATAAAACTGTTCCAGAGAAAATAGAAAATGTCCAGAAACATTTTCAGAAATTTCTCTGAAATTGTTTAGCTCATATCTCCATTAGAACCCTCCGAAAATCTAGTTTTCAGAAAGTCATGGCATGCTCCATGAAAATCACTAGAGCACCCTAAGAGCTCCAATTAAAGGTCAAGTACATAATTATTTGTGGAGAGCTCAAATGAGCTTTGCTGCAAATAAAACTTGGCCAAGTCTCTGTTTAGGTTGTATCCAAACCGCAATAAAAATTTTAGAGTCATTGGGTCTGTCTCGTAAGACTTATAGTCTTCACAAGTTTAAATTCAATTCAAATGCATTTAAATTGATACATATACATGTTATCTCATGTAGTCGCTAAGGTTGAGGAGGAACCCGAAGTCTTAGACTTCGTCACTCTCGAAGAGCAACTAGCCTACGACCAAGAGCAGCAAGGCAAGCCCCGGTTTGCATTAACCTTTTTTATAAAATTTTGTTGTTTTGAGAACTCACTTTGAATACCACTTACTTCTTGCATTAGAGTCTTGTTTGAAACCCAAATGCAAAGCCAAGAAAACCATGGGTTGGGATTAGGATTGAAAACCCCGTTAGCTACTGCAATGCTAAGATAGTGTAGGATTCGGTACAAGTCGAGTAGTTGGAACTACTCGCGAGGATAGGCTAGAGGCACTCGACTCGGGTAGAGATAGTAAATGGAACACATGGCAAGAAAAATGAGACCGAGCGGAGAGTAAGGGCAGCAGGACTTTGAGGTCTGGGTGCTATAGCCCTGCTTGTGTCGATTGAGGACCGAGCCGTGTGCGGGCCTGTTGAACAAACTAGAACAGTACCGAAGACCTACCGACTATATGGGAATCGAGAAACCGATGTAACTCGGGTAGTTGGGTGTTGAGGCATAGCTGGTTGTTCAGAGGGTAGGTTGAGAGCTCGAGGTGTAAATCGGCTGGCGGCACTGTGGATGCGCGCGCAGAGACCTCTTGCTCGGGACGATTGGACCGGTTCAACATTTGGCTAACAGGTGAAAGGTGGTTGTGTACGACGTCTGTGATGGTTGCTGTAGGCAACATCGAGTACGGGCGTACGTGACAGGTTATTCGGGTAACCCTGCAGGTGTAAATCGATTATAATCACCGTCCCTCGCGGTCAGTGAGTACCACTTATTCACTGTACCGTGACGTAGGAAGAACAAGCTAGATTCATGTTAAAAGTTTGCTTATTTGAAAGATATACCTTGCTTGTTAATGTCTTGTTGTAGTTTAGAGCTAATTAAAGTTACTTTGAGCAAAGTACATGAGAGAAATGAGTTTCTTGTTTGATTGCGGCTCTCTCATTTGCCTTAGCGTAAGGTTCTCCACAACCTACTGCTAAAACATTGAAAGTAAGGTTCCACTAATTAGGCGAGTCCTTTGCAACTTATTTTACATCATGTAACCTATCAACCTTCATGTAGAAGTTTCTTGTATAGGAGACACGGGCCAGTCTTGCTGAGCCATCGTGCTCACTGCTTGTGTTTGAAGTTTTTGCAGGGGTCCGTGAGGAAGGGACTTCCGAGGAGGATACGGAACCCCAGGAGGGGAACCCCGTCGAGTGGGAGTCGTGCACGCCGCCGTGTTAGTGTGTGTGCGTGCTAGCGGGGACACGTTCACAGGCTGAACGTGAACTCGATGCGTAGTCTACGCCCGTGAGTGTAGACTGAATATATTTTGTTGTAAAAATGCCCATACACTGGTTTATGTAATAAAACTTTGCTTCCGCTTTGTACCTTTGATGTGTGTTATCTGGTGCTGTGCAACGCAGCACCCCTCAGCGTGACCCTGACTCGACAAGACCGTATCGTGTCAGCGTGGTATCAGAGCTCGCTTGAGGTTTAACGCACCACAAAGGTCATCTTTTTCAAAAATTCGGTGAGGAACGAGTTAGTAGCCCATATAAGGATGTTATTAGTGTATAGAAAGTGGCAAACTAATCTATTTGCTTATGTCGGAAAATCGTGCATCTCGGGACGCTTTATGTCTTGGGGGGTGCACGTAAGTGCTGTCCACCAGTGCGCACAAGCTGAAGGGTGGAGCCCCACGGGTGGCAGGTAACCTGACCCACTTTAATATCCTCTACGACTCTTCATATCGTTTGGGGTATTCGAGCAACGTCTGTCCCTGGCGTGCTTCGGGCAATTTGGGAGGCCCCGTCTCGTGGCCAGTAACGTGAACACGTAGCTCAAGGCGTGTTTGGCTTGAGAACATCCGGGCGAGTGATGACGGCCGGGTGTACGAACTGTATGGATATCGGGCTCGGTGTGCAGCCGAGTCTGACGATTATGTGAGTTATCTGCAGGTAGTGTAACCACGAAATGGTAGACGTGTAGCATCCATGTGCGAGTGACTCTTAGTGCCACTGAATTAACGAAGCCGGCTAAGTCCGGTATAGATTTTTCTTTCTGAGGACGTAGTACCGACATGATCTGTTGACGCATGGACGTCACACACCACTAAATGAACAAATGCATGGTAAAACTTGAAAGTTTTAAATCCTTAGGACTAAAACTTTGATGTAACTTCTTCTCCTAATCAGGATATTCAAAGTTAACAAGTTTTCAACTTATAGGATACTAAGGACCGATTCCCATGTTTTCAGCTGAAATAAGGCTGAACTTAATCAGAGGCTGGAGGTTGAGTTATTTCGAGGTTGGGGTCATACGATACATCTATGGAAAGCTTTGGAAGAGCTTTACAACCTTTCTGTTGAGGTCCAGGGATGTTTCATCATCTAACCAATCGAAAAGTGCAGTAGAGTTAAAACTGTCCAGAAAACAGGGCACAGCAAACACTCTCTATAACTCTCTATAAATTGAGCATAACTTCCTGCATAAAAATCCAAAAATAGAAAATGAGGTAGTTCTGAAAAAATTAAGAGATGGTTTACAACTTTGTAACAGAAAGTTTTGTCAGATTGGGAGTATAATTAACTGGAATTCTTGGACCAATTCAGTACCTAAAGCAGGGAGGTGCTGTCCAATTTTCTTCAGAAATTCTATCAAATTTGACATCTCATAACTTTTGAACCAGGACAGACCTTAGGCCAAGCAAATACTTTCTGGAAAGCTATTGAAGTTAGCTTTAACTTTGATGTGGGGCTCCAGAATTGATTTTGCCTTTAGCATGGTCTAAATCAGGTTGAAATAGAAACTGGTCAGGGCTGTCATATTGGACAGCAGATCAGCAGTCAAATTTTTTAAGTTTGAACTATGTTTCCAAGTTTTATGAGTTCAATGACATGTTTTATGTTATAACTCAAGGGTTTACTGTTCAAATAAATATTTGACATTTCTCAAATATGTTTTTACAGATGACAGCGGATAGATAGTTGGAGAACGGGTGAGTGGTGTCCCACTGCTCTCACTGCAGTGGCTATCCGGAAGCATTGAGGCAAATGCTTCAATATTTCAGGTACAGTAAAATGCTGCAGTACTTTGCCAAATAAAAAGGCGAGGAGGGGAACAAGACGTGGACGATCCATGTCGAAGTTCCTGCAGGGCCTACGCCACCCGATTGGGCGCCGTTCACCGTTACGGTGAGGGGTAGACAACCGGATGGAATGTGGCAAGTGGCAGCCCGCGACACCATGTCGCGTTTCTGCCAGCTACCCGTGAGAGCTATGGAGGGCACTCCATACGCGCTCGTTCCGGTGGAGGGACGGGCTAATCACGTGTGGGAAGGGAGGTACATGGAGGCAACAGATCCGGGTTGCCCAAGGTACAACCCCGCGGAGGCGAACCTCAGTCTCCAGATAAGGGCAGGGAAGGTCGTGAAGTGTCTCGCCGTGAAGCTCGAGAAGAGCAACGACCGTGGAGATCATTTCGAGAGTGCTCACAGTGCACTCTGCAATGTTCTCCTTCCGACGATTAAGTGACTGAACGAACAACATAATCAGTTGCATCGTCTGAAGAAGGCGAAGAAGAAAAGCCGTGTCGACATAGCGGCTTTGCAATAACAAGTGCAGGCTCTGACCCAGCAAAACGAGGTCCTCCCTCAAGAGCGGGGTGACACTATTGAGGAAGGGCAAGGCTGGGAAGGGGACTACAACCAAGCCATGGACGAGGCGCACACGTTGCAGGACCTCGTACCTCCGGTAATGGGCATACCGGTGGTAGGTGCCGTACCCGTGGTCTTGGGTCTTCCGACAATGGGACAACCCGAGCCGGAAGAGGAGGTTGTGGACCCAGAGCCACCAGCAGAGGTACCGGAGGAAGAAGACCCGCAGGAGGTCGAGTTCTACTCCGAGTAAGGGTTACTGTTGTCAAGTAGGGCAGCAAGGGTGATGTAACCCACACTTTTGTAATCGACGACATTGTCGTGTAGATAGTAGTGTATGTATAGGTAGTGACGACATGAGCACGACTTATCGGGGATCCTAGACTAATGTATCTTGTATAAAGTTTATGCTTTATCAATATATGTGAATGTTGTGCAAATTATTCATGCGTCACTTCAATACCTACTGTTTCATATGGAATTTTAAGTGTGACATGTGTTGATCGCTGTTGTTTTGAATTTCAGTATGACTCGTACTCGTGCCAACCCAGACGTTGGGGGTTCCAGTTAGGGGGGAGAGACCTCCTAACAAGCTCCCAAGGACCCCTCGGGACAGCAGCAGCAGCAGCAACAGCAACAACCGCCACCGCCACCGCCAACGGTTACTTTGGCTGACATTGTGGCAGCAATGGCGAGCTCTCATCAGCAGCACACGGCATTGTTGCAGACCCTTATTACAAATACGTCTCGACCAGAGAGGCGTCAAGATCGTGAAGATCGCCAACGGAGCTCCTACTCCGATTTTCTGGCTACTCATCCCCCGGTATTCTCAAGAGCGGATGAACCCCTCGATGCGGACAACGGGCTCCGCACGATGGAGATGAAGTTCGGGCTGCTCCAAGTGGGTGAGCAGCACAAGACTCAGTTCGCGGTCCAACAGCTCCAGGGATTCGCGAGCGCGTGGTGGGCGAATTACTGTGCTTCGCAGCCCACCGAGCGAGTTATGACCTGGACGGAATTCAGGACGACCTTCAGGGCCTATCACATACCGCCGGGTATCATGAAGAGGAAGACGCAGGAGATCCTACACCTGCAACAAGGAAGCCGGAACGTGCTGGAACATTCCATGGCGTTCAATGATCTTGCGCTCTAAGCTTCGTATCACGCCGATATCGACGAGAAGCGGCGGGATCATTTCTACCAGGGGCTTAACCCGCTCATGAAAGACAAGCTAGCAATGTTCAATCGCGGCAGCCTCAATGACATAATTGATGCTGCGATTGTTCAGGAAGACTCCGGCAAGGAGTTAGCGGCGGCGGAAAGGAAGCGAAGCGCGCTGCAAAGCAGCGGAGAAGGAGGTGGTCCTTCTCAAAAATATCGGATGGTGAATCGCCCACCATCGGGTCCACGCTAGCAGCCACCACCAAGGCCGATGCCATTCCGCAGTCGGCCATATTCTCCACCGGCGTTCAGGCCGGCACTGCCAGTACCACCTCCGCAGCAACAACAACAACAACAGCGGGCGATGCCGCGTGCGTATGCACCTCAGCAGCGCATGCCGGGCTTTCGTCTTCCAAGCACCGGACAAGCAGCAGCCACATGCTACAAGTGTGGTCGTCCAGGACACTTTGCCAACAGTTGTCCGGAGAGGCAAGGCGGCGGAGTTGCACCGCAACTTCCGGGGAGGAATCAACCTCGGAACCCAAATAATGTGCGGCGGGCAAACCCTAGGCCCGGCACCATCCACCAACTTGCCATAGAGGACGTGTGTGAGGGTGAACCAATCCTTGCGGGTATGTTCCAACTCCACCAGCATCCCGCCATAGTATTATTTGATTTAGGCGCCATGCATAGCTTTATTAGCCAAGCTTTCATTGCTAAATACAGCTTGCAAATACAACCCACCGATAGTCCCTATTTGATTTGTTCACCGGGTGAGAAGATTTCAGCAAGCATGATGGTCCCAAAAGCGCCATTATGCTTAGAGGGTAGAGTATACCCTACGTCTCTCATAATTTTAGAGAGACAAAAGGTCGATGTCATCTTAGGGATGTCGTGGTTAACCCGCCACGGCGCTGTTTTAGACACCGTCCTCCGAATTGTGCACTTGAACTCAGAAGTGCACGAATCTCATTCTTTATTTCTGGACAGTCCAGAAATAAAACTTCCAAGTGTGTATCAATCAACAATCATTAGATTGGAAGACATTACAGTGGTCCGAGAGTTCTCTAACGTATTCCCGGATGATTTACCGGGGATGCCGTCCGACCGAGAGGTGGAATTCAAGATTGAACTAGCACCAGGAACCATGCCAATATCCCGAAGGCCGTACAAGATGGCGCCCAAGGAGTTGGCTGAACTGAAGACTCAGCTAACGGACCTGCTGGAGAAGGGTTTTATTAGGCCGAGCTCCTCGCCATGGGGTTGTTCGGCATTATTCGTGAAGAAGAAAGACGAGACGTTGCGGCTTTGCGTGGACTATCGTCCATTAAACGCCGTAACCATTAAACGACATGTTGTTTGATCAGTTGGTCGAAGCAAAGATCTTTTCCAATATTGATTTAAGATCCACGTACCACCAGATTAAAATACGGGCTGAGGATATTCCGAAGACGACTTTCTCGACGAGGTACGGACTTTATGAGTCACTGGTCATGTCCTTCGGCCTCACCAATGCTCCAGCTCATTTCATGTATTTGATGAACTCGGTATTCATGCCGGAGCTGGACAAGTTTGTCGTGGTCTTCATCGACGACATATTGGTATATTCCAAGTCGGAGGAAGAACACCAGAAGCATCTGCGTATAGTCTTGCAACGGTTGCGGGATCACAAGCTATTCGCGAAATTCAGCAAGTGCTAGTTCTGGATATCGCAAGTGCATTTTCTCGGGCATATCATTTCAGCGGAGGGCATCGCTGTAGACCCGAGTAAGATCACACAAGTGCTGAATGGGAAATCCCCGAGAATTGTTCACGAGGTACGGAGTTTCCTCAGACTCGCGGGATATTATTTGAGGTTCATTCCGAACTTCTCGAAGATTGCCAAGCCTATGACGGAACTGCTGAAGAAGGCTACCAAATATGTTTGGAGTCCAACATGTGAAGCAGCGTTCAATGCATTAGTGAAGCACCTGACATCAGCACCGGTTTTGGCGCAGCCAGACACAACCAAATCGTTCAATGTGTACTACGATGCATCCGGCATTGGGCTCGGATGTGTGCTGATGCAAGACCCAAGGGTGGTCGCGTATGGGTCACGGCAGCTCAGAAACCATGAGCAGAATTATCCAACTCACGACTTGGAGCTTGCTGCCGTGGTACTTGCACTTAAAATGTGGAGGCACTACCTACTCGGTAACCTCATACATTTATATACCGACCACAAGAGCCTCAATTACATATTCACTCAGAAAGAGCTGAACATGAGGCAGCGAAGATGGTTATAATTGATAAAGGATTACGAAATAGAAATCCATTATCACCCCGGCAAGGCAAACATAGTGGCGGATGCGCTGAGCCGCAAGTCACACGTCAACAACCTGACCATCACACCGTTGGAAGAGAGCGAGCCACCATTGCATGTGATTCCACATGGCGCTCTCTACAACTTAGCTTTGATCCCCACCATCCGTGAAGAGGTAGCGGCAGCTCAGAAACATGACAAGGGCATGTCGCATTTGCGGAGACATATAGATAGTGGGGAGCTGAAATGTTTCCGGAAAGACGGAGACGGCGTCCTATGGTTCAAGGACCGGATCGTCGTACCCCATAACCCGGAGTTACGAAAGAAAATCTTTGATGAGGCTTACTTGTCAAAGTTTTCTATTCACCCCAGCAGCAACAAAATGTATCAAGAACTCAGAAGCAAGTTTTGGTGGACACGAATGAAGCGGGAGATCACAAAGTACGTGTTCGAGTGTGATACATGTCAAAGGGTGAAGGCAGATCATATGAGGAAACCGGGACTACTACAACTACTAGACATTCCTGCCCGGAAGTGGGAGGATGTGAGCATGGACTTCATCGTCGGCTTACCCACCACTTTTCAGAAACATGATTCTGTGTGGGTGATCGTCGACCGGCTCACCAAAGCAGCTCGGTTCTTGCGCGTGCCCACGAGGTCGCCACGGCGATTGTCGACTGCTGCCACCTCCTGGTCACCGATCACCACCTCAACTGACGTCCCCAGCTATTTAGCTGCGAGCTGCCGCTGGCAGCAGCTCACCTTTCCACTGCCTCGACGTTTCCAACGCTGAAAACACCGAGCTGGTCGCCGCACCGCCCACCGCATCACCTCGCCGTCGACCGGCCAAAGCAGTGCCTTCCTCCGCGAGCTGAGGCTACAAACGGCACCGCCAACCCTGGTGTTACAGCCCTCAGCTGCTCGTGATCAGCTTAGGTGAAGCTTGTCCGAGCGGATCTTTCATCGCTCTGTTAACCGAGAGCTCCTCCGACTCGACGCCGTCGCCTGAGCAGCGCAAAGCTTCTCCAGCGCGACCAACGTGTCTCTGAGGTTCGCATCCAAGTCTAGTAGCTCAACCCGAACTCCCTAGGTCCCTCTTAGCCCCGGTTAGCCGGAATTTCAATTTCTCCAATGATCACCGTATAGAACACCGAGAACCAAAACTCGAAATTCGCCTCGATCACTTGATCACTAGGGATCCTGGTCGAGCTGAAGCTAGAGTAGCACCTCGCGGTCACCTCAGCCAAATTCTAGCGGTGATGATCAACCCAATGAGCATAGCACCGGAATTTGGCCATCGCCGGTGAAAATGGCTCGGGTCGCCGGTGAAGTCTAATTTCCCGGCGATCTCCGGCCAAGAGGAGGGCAGGGTTAGCTTCCTCGTGCCCCAGGGGTGCTTTGCGACCCATTGGTTGATTGTGTTCACCGCCTATACGAGCTAGCACGGTCGTACCCGAGCTCCTCTTCCACCTCCACCATCGCTGACTAGGTTTCCGACGATGTCAAGGTCCGAGAAGGTGCCCGACGTGTGCGCCATGTTCCAAGGATCATGTAGGAAGAAACCGCGTAGCAAATTAGGCAGTAGCGGCCGAGAATGACCTGCGCCACCGGCACTGGAAGTCGCGTGCTCGGACGCTGGCGGGAGGTAGATGATGACACTGTGCGTGGGACCCACGTGCAGTGTTTTAAACATTTCCCGATTTTCAGTTTTAGTTCAAACTTCAAACCCACATAACTTTGGCTAGGAAGCTCCAAATCGAGTGAACCAAATTTTGTTGGATTCAGCTCTCTGTGTACTTTCCAGAAAATCAAGTTTCACTTCATGAAAATCCTTATTTGTCTAGAATTAATTCTTCAAACTTTAAATTGGTTAGAATTTTAACTGGAGAACCCTTTGGAGGAAAATTCTGAACTTTTGCTGGGACGTTAACCAAAATATCCCTGAGAGACCATAAAAATTTCAGATCCATTTGAGCTCATTTGATCCACCTAATGGTGTGATTAATAAAACTGTTCCAGAGAAAATAGAAAATGTCCAGAAACATTTTCAGAAATTTCTCTGAAATTGTTTAGCTCAAATATTTAGCTAGGAACCTTCAAATTAAGTGAGACCAACTCCATTAGAACCCTCTGAAAATCTAGTTTTCAGAAAGTCATGGCTTGCTCCATGAAAATCCCTAGAGCACCCTAAGAGCTCCAATTAAAGGTCAAGTACATAATTATTTGTGGAGAGCTCAAATGAGCTTTGCTGCAAATAAAAATGGCCAAGTCTCTGTTTAGGTTGTATCCAAACCTCAATAAAAATTTTAGAGTCATTGGGTCTGTCTAGTAAGACTTATAGTATTCACAAGTTTAAATTTAATTCAAATGCATTTAAATTGATACATATACATGTTATCTCATGTAGTGAAAGTGCATCTAGGTAATACCCGTGGGTTTTGGTTGATTGATGACGACAATTAAGATACTTATAAGTTTATACTAAGTATGAGCACAGGTGCTTATCAAAGGAATGCATGATGAGTCTCTCAAGAAGCAAAAAGGAAAAGAAGAAGACTTTAAAGAGTAGAAAATGGAATTTTTCTATTGAGTTTCAATTTTCTAGATTGTGTACAGGGTCTTCTCTTTTAGAGTGCTTGAGAATCATTAGAGAGCTCAAACTAAGGTTAGAAAGTTAGAATCGTGATACGAAGTAGTCATAGGTATGGGTAAAAGAGGAAGACCGGACTTGTCCGGACAACGGGCCAGACTAGTCCGTTCGAACGCGGACTACTCCGTTTTAGACCGGATAAAGAGTCCCTGAGTGAGTTCGGACTTATCCGTTCTACGCCGTACTAGTTCGTTGTCGAATGAGTCTGAGACTTTGTGAGACAAAGTCTCGGAAGGCCGGACTAGTCAGCTAAGCGGACTAAGCCGCTTGGGTCCGGAGAAGAAGTCTCTGAGTGACATCAGACTAGTCCGCTCCAAAGGCCAGACTAGTCCGGTCCCTTCGGACAAGTCCCATTTAGGGCGGAACAAAGGTTTCTGTGTGAGTTTGGACTAGTCCGATGTTGGCTGGACTAGTCCGCAGCCCTAGATTAGAGAGTTTCTTAGACTAAGTCTGGTAAGACCGGACTAGTCCGCCCTTGGGGCCGGACTAGTCCACCCTTACCAGACTAGTCCGTTCTCATACGGAACAAAGGTTCCTAACTAAGATCGGACTAGTCCGCTCTTGGCCGGACTAGTCCGGGGTTTTATGACCGTTTGAGTCCAACAGTCACTAGACTTTAGTTGGTAGCCTTGTGACGTGAGTGGTCCCTCAAGAACGGACTAGTCTGGGGTTGGGACCGGACTAGTCCGAACTTTAGTTGGTAACGGCTAGATGCTGGAATTTCTATAAAAGGAGACCCCCGGCTGAGAATTGGGTAGAGAACAACCGTAGCACTGAAAACTCATTCCTAGAGCTCTTCTAAGCCTCTTTCCTCACCTTCTAGACCCCTAAGATTGGATCTTAAGGAGTTAGTGGTTTTGTGAGAGGAAAGATGTGGTGATCGACGTTTGAGCTCTTGGTTTGATTCTCTTGCACTCTAACTGTTAATTTGAGGTCTTAACAGTTGTACTTTATTTCTAGAACTGCTAGGTTGGTGTAGGGAGCCTCAAGCTGTGAGTAGCCCCTAAGAGCATTGTATTCCATTTGATTGATAGTGAAAGAGCCAGGGCTTGATATTGGTGATCGCTCGGTGAGGGAAGGGTTGGAAGAGACCCGGTCCTTGGTGGACTCCTCAACGAGGACGTAGATTCCTGTGTGGAATCAAACCTCGGGATAAATCGTGTCTCTTGGTTCCTTTACTTTCTCACTCGCTCACTAGAAGTACTTGTTAAGCTTTCATTTTGTTAACACTCGTGAATTGTTCTATCATCTCGCAATCTAATCATTCACAACTAATTAGTGATATTATTTGACTACCATATATCTTCCGCTCAATCAAACATAAAAGAAAACCTAAAACGCAATTTTATACTTAGACCGGACTAATCTGCCCTCAGACCGGACTAGTCCGACCTCCTTCAAGTTTAATCCGTTGTTTACAATAGTTTCAGGTTTATTAGCCTATTCACCCCCACCCCTCTAGGCAACTTTCATGTAGTCGCTAAGGTTGAGGAGGAACCCGAAGTCTTAGACTTCGTCACTCCGGAAGAGCAACTAGCCTACGACCAAGAGCAGCAAGGCAAGCCCCGGTTTGCATTAACCTTTTTATAAAATTTTGTTGTTTTGAGAACTCACTTTGAGTACCACTTACTTCTTGCATTAGAGTCTTGTTTGAAACCCAAATGCAAAGCCAAGAAAACCATGGGTTGGGATTAGGATTGAAAACCCCGTGATGGTTGCTGTAGCCAACATCGAGTACGGGCGTACTTGACGGGTTATTTGGGTAACCTTGCAGGTGTAAATCGATTATAATCACCGTCCCTCGCTGTCAGTGAGTACCACTTGTTCACTGTACCGTGATGTAGAAAGAACAGGCTAGATTCATGTTAAAAGTTTGTTGATTTAAAATATATACCTTGCTTGTCAATGTCTTGTTGTAGTTTAGAGCTAATTAACGTTCTTTTCAACTTTGGGCAAAGTACATGAGAGAAATGTGTTTCTTGTTTGATTGCGGCTCTCTCGTGTGCCTTAGCGTAAGGTTCTCCACAACCTACTGCTAAAACATTGAAAGTAAGGTTCCACTAATTAGTCGAGTCCTTTGCAACTTATTTTACATCATCTAACCTATCAACCTTCATGTAGAAGTTTCATGTATAGGAGAAACGGGTCAGTCTTGTTGAGCCATCGTGCTCACTACTTGTGTTTGAAGCTGTCGAAGTGTGTAGCCGACACTTCCCCCGGGCCTGCTATGGGCAGCCCGCGGAGGTTCTTTTTCGGTGGGGCTAGTCACTCACGGAGAGCTTCAGCGTTAGGGACGATTGGGGGAGAAGCTTGACACGGGGAGTTTTACGTGGTTCAGGTTGCCAGAGCGTAAAACCCTACGTCCACGGTGAGCAGAGATGCTCGCTGTATTGCTTGCTGCTCAGAACCGGAGTCCTGAGCTTGAGGGCGAGAGATGTCGAATTGCTAGAGTGCGAGGGTGCCTAAGAGGTGAACCCTTGCTAACGTTGCCTACCCGAGCCTTTTATAGTCCAAGGCTCGAGCGGCTTACAAGGTGGGCCTAGGACCTGACAGGTGGTCCCGGGGAGATTGTCTGCCATCTACCGTATCTGCAGTTACGCCGGTAGTTGTCTCTGGCGAAGGCTTCCGAGTCTTCGTTCTGCCGCCCTGCCCATGCCGCAAGCTAGTCGTAGTGGTTGATGATGGCAGGGGCGGCAGGGGATGTCTTGTCGCTATGTTTATTGGCGGGCAGGCTCTGACACGGCGCGCCAGTCTGCGATGTGACTGGGCGCAACGGCACCTGACAGAGGCGTGCTCCGCGTCTCCGCGCCTTGGGAAGGTGCGGGTCTTGAATACCTTGTACGGGCAAGGTATGGTGCGTCTTTACTCTTGCTGTCTACCGCGTGGGGGCAGGCAGCGCTGCTCTGCTCTTCTAGCCACATGGTGGGCCCGGAGCTCTACTCTGAGGAGAGGGACGTCCGGCCCCGCGGGACACGTGGAGCCTTCGGAGCTTTCCCCGCAGAGGGGAGAGGTCCGGCTGCTGCTGGCCATGTGGCGGGCCCGGAGCTCTCCTCTAAGGAGAGGGAGGTCCGGCCCCGCAGGACACGTGGAGCCTCCGGAGCTCTCCCCGCGGAGGGGGGAGGTCCGGCTCAGTTGGCCACGTGGCGGGTCCGGAGCTCTCCTCTGAGGAGAGGGAGGTCCGGCCCCGCTGGACACATGGCGCCTTCGGAGCTCTCCCTGCGGAGAAGGGCGAGGTCCTTAGTCATTTTCCCCTGTGCGCGGGGGTACCCCGTAGTGAGGGTACCGACAGAAGCTTTTGCAGGGGTCTATGAGGAAGGGACTCCCGAGGAGGAGACGGAACCCCAGGAGGGGAACCCCATCGAGTGGGAGTCATGCACGCCGTCGTGTTAGTGTGTGTGCGTGCTAGCGGGGACACGTTCACGGGCTGAACGTGAACTCGATGCATAGTCTACACCCGTGAGTGTAGACTGAATATATTTTGTTGTAAAAATGCTCATACACTGGTTTATATAACAAAACTTTACTTCCGCTTTATATCTTCGATGTATGTTATCCGGTGCTGTGCAACGCAGCACCCCTCAGCGTGATCCTGGCTCGACAAGACCGTGGGGTCGTTTCATGTTGTATGGCGATATTTACATTATGGAAGGATGTTGAACCCCATGGGGATGTGGAGGCTCCTTGAGTTCTAGTATTCGCGGGAAAGCCAGAGGTGTAGAAAACTAGTAATTTAGCCTCTTTCTTTGTAACCCGGATTTCTGGTGTGTGAATGAATGGAAATGGAGTGATCTTCGATTGAAAAAAAATCAGATATGACTGTCGCGGTGTGATTTTGTGAGGCTCTGCTTTGTGCCTCCATTTGTAATGACAGACCAAGGAAACTTGCAAGAAAAAGTAAGCGAAATATGAAGTTGCCGAGATCTGCTTTAACGATCGTGAAGGCGCGAGATGGGTGTGGCGTGTGCCCCACGGGGCCTCGTTGCTCCCGCTCTGGCCGGAGACGGAAGTCACCGTCCGTCCGCTCGTTGTTCGTCGTGCCCGCCGTGGACGTGCCATCCGCAGTTACGGCGCCGCCCGCACCGCCGCGTCGTCTCTCCGGTCGACGCCGGCGGCCTATAGGCCCAGACAGATCGCAGAACTCGGTCCGCGACGGCCCACTAGTGTTCTCCCCGCGTATCACAGAATTTTTTTATTTCTGGCACTATTGTTAAAGAATTTAATATTAATAACATCCAAATATTTTTTTGCAAAACTAGCCACCATATCGTCCACGACGTGGACGATTTGTCCACATGGATGTCCTGTCGTCCATGCCGTGGACGATTGGGCCACGTATGCAACCCTGTCGTCCACAGCGGGGACGACTAGGCCACGTGGACCATCCTGTCATCCACGTCGTGGACGACAGGCTAGAGAGGCTTGATTGCTCTCTGCAGCAAATATTATAAGATTAGGTTTTTAGCATCCATTTAAAAATGCTTAGAGACATTTTTACAAAATGTTTTTACAGAATTTAATGTAGTATAGTGTGTTATGATTTTATGTAAGTTGTTTAATTTGATTTTTGTTTAATAGATTCAATGTTACAGAATTTTGAATTATGTAATACGATCACAAATTTTATTATTTCTTGTTATGGATGTAAATGAACTAAATTGAGCAAAATAACAGCTGTACTCCATTTACAACATTCGGATACATTATGAAGTTTATTAAATTACAAATATAGATTCTACTGAGTGCTACCGGGATATTTTCCTTTGCGCAATGCATCCGGCCAGACATCCCTTGCGCGACGTGTTCTCTCGCGTAAGCGCTCCCGTTATCCTCTCTCGTCTGGCGAGCAATGCGTTCTTCCTCCTGAGCCTGGCGACGATACTTTTCTCGATTCTTTGAAGTTCTTCCTGACGTTTGCGCCGACGCTCCGTCTGTTCAGCCGCATCCTTCCTCTCCTGCTCAACCCGCTTTTCGAACTCCATCTCGCAGTGGAACTTGTCCCAGGCAGCTCTGTGCATCGCGTGTACGTACTCGACATCTTCTGGTGTTTGTTCGTTGTCGATGTACCGGGTGAACTCACAAAGGGACGGTGGAGACTGCATGATTAGTTATGTGTTGTTATCAATATTAGAGCTAAAATACGAATACCTAAAGTAAACATGTTAACTAACGTCTACCATTTGGGAAAAATAGCGTGGTCCTATGCGGGGGGGGGGGGGGGGGGGGGGGGTCATATTCATAGTTGTTGCGCATCCATAGTCTCAAACCGTAAGTGACTCCCAGCCTTAAATCTTTCTCGATCCGACAATCAGTGCCACATAGACACATTGGCGGTTGTAATCTCTTTGGAACGCGAACTATCTCTTTTTGATTTGGTGGTGAGTACGGTGAGTCAATGTCCGTGAGAGTTGGTTCTGTGAAGTGTAGTTGTGGCGAATGTCCGGAGTGCTCTTAAATAGACAATCGAAGATAGACGATTCGTCCACGAGGTGGACGATTCGTCCAGTACGTGGACGACTAGTACATCAGTTGTATGACTCGTTGAACAGGTGGACTAGTCGTCCACTATTTGGAAGACAAGTCCATCAGCGGTACGGCTAGTCCATTATTTGTATGACTCGTCCATGAGGTGCACGAGTCGTCCACCATGTGGACGAGTTGTCCAGTAGGTGGACGACTAGTCCATCACTTGTACTACTCGTCCATCAATTGTTCAACTCGTCTATTAGTTGTACAACTCGTCTATTAGGTGGAAAATAATAGTTACTCTCATCCCTCAACGGTTCATTTCACTACAGTGCGAAAATTATAGAACAATAATAGTTAATCTCGTCCATATTTATTAAAATTCTTAGTACAAGATCATACATTACAAGGATACATTGCGAGCATACATGTTACTCTACATTAGTGAAACCTAGTTCTAACGGTTATGATTTGGCTTGTGGTGAGGACATTCGCAATCCTTGTTGTCGCAGACGGGTGTAGCAACTATGTACTCGAATAGCTGTGACTCCATTTCCGCTAGTTCACCAACCATCTCTCGATTTCGATCTTGCAAATATTTAATGTAATCTTTAGTTGGCTTGATTGGCGGTGGGTCAACCCAGAGTGTGTATCCGCAATTATCATCATCGAGGTAACACTAGTTAAAAAGCAAAATATGGTCAAAAATGACAATATTTTACCGAAAACTTAATATGTATTTTGAACTTACTCCACCGTTAGGGCAACGAAAGAATCGATGACCGCTGTCCTCCCTTCCATCCTTCATTTGCACAACACAATCAATGCCACAGCGGCATTTGGGCCACTCTTCTTTCGTGCTATCATATGGAGGAAGAGGATTGAACACACCAAAATCACTCTTGCTTAGAACTGGGAATCTGTCTACCGGTGGTTCATACCAATCAGGACCATCCACCAAGTAGTCGGGACGCACCGATCTAATGTTTTCCACCTCTATCCTACCACGATCTCTGATGGCCATTATTTTAGTACTCTCTTTGCTCACTCTCAGTTTGTATTGGTGACTCTTCAAGGTGCTACGACTTTTATAGGGCTAATGTCGTCCACCCCGTGGATGACTCGTTTATTATATGGCGAGTCGTCCACGTCGTGGACGACTCGTTTATTATATGGAAGAGTCGTCCACGTCGTGGATGGCTCCTTTATTATATGGACGAGTCGTACACGTCGTGTGCTACTCGTCCAACTCGTGGATGATTTTGAATCGGTTATCAGGAACACTTTTTCATTTGTAGTTGGGTGTTTTGATATTAAAATATTTATTATTTGTGACATAAAGTAACGTGCAAAAGTAGATATTTAAATTTATTATCGTAAAAGATATGATACATAGAGTGAAATAAAAACAAAAAATAAATTACACAATAAATCAATGCCTAGCACGCTTTCCACGTGCTCCCCTAGCAGCCCTACGCACCGCTCGTACGTCGTACGCATCGTAAGTCAACGGATCAAGAGGGTTCCTGGGACTAGGAGGTGTTGGCGGGGTCGCGTCGTCCATCGGCTGCGTCGGCTCCGGAGCTCCTTGCGTCTGAGGATGCGTGTCCACCAGAGCATCGGCGACATACGTTTCCCAGTCAAAGGAGACTCCCAAATCCTGCTGCGTAGCATCGGACCCGTAAGGCGGGTCCTCAAAACCCACAAAACATGTTATTATCAAATTATTGAATATCTATAAAGATTAATAATATAAATTAAAGTGACACGTACCACTACACCAGTTGGATGTACCAACAATGTCACCGGGACACGTCGAAGGCACTGCACATAAAACAATATTAATGACTACGTTGAACCATTTGTATAAATCAATAATATATCTACGTCGTACCTCGCGGTGGAATAGTCGTCGCCGGTGCGTAGAACGGCTGCTGTCCGGAGGAGTCTTGATGACAGGACTCTGTGCACGACAGGGACATATGCTTGATGGCGTCGGCTATGCACTTATACATTTTTTTCCACACCGTTGCGTTCTCTTCTGCCAGGATGTGCAAGTCATGATCCGCCCTTTGTACCATAGCCCTCGCATCAATCTCGACACTCCTAAGCATCTGAAACTGTAAACGAAAACATGTAAGTAAAACAAATTATAATAAAACTTACGCAACTAAGAAAATAGTAATTAGAAACTTACTGCTAGTAAAGTGTTACGATCTCTGTGTCGAGGGTACGTATATGTCGTCGACGCGACGTGTGCCTCCGGCTCTGCTGGGACGTACGAAACTCGCGTACGTGTACGAGAGACGTACCAACGTAGGTACTCATCGACGATTCCGCGCTAAACAGGTAGGCATCCGCGATTACGTCCTGAGGTGCCTCTGCCCACTCATGTACCCAAGCCTCCATGCGAGGCCAGAAAATGGGCATAGAGAAACCCTTCGGTGTATGCCTGCGAGGAAAAAATATGTTTCTCAGTGATTAAAACTTATGTAAGTTAAATATAAATAAAGCAAAGTACTTACGTGTGTGTAGTAGGTGGAACTGCGAGACGCCTAGGAACTGGGAAGACCTGCTACCGTCCAAATTGTCGCATAACTCTGTGAGGAGAGTACTCCTCCACGTAGATGTCGTACACGAGAGCCTTCCGTGTCCACCACACGTGCGCATCTCTCGTGCACAACGATGACAATCCAGCGGGTGCGCGACGCTCCACGGCCTCGTATGAGAACGGAGTCCATACGACGTCGCTGTCCGTCTGTAGGCGGTCAAACGACATCATATACTCCGGGTAACCTCTGTGCACGGTGTCGTCACCCCAAGTACGCTGAAAAAATATTATAAGGAAACATATAGTTATGTTAATAATGAACATACATGTTTTACAAGTTTACGTACCCTGCGTCGAGTTCACAATGTACCCATCGTTGGCCTATCCTCCTAGGAGTTCCCGTACAAGGCATCACCGTATGGGGTGACGTCCACCCTAGGCCGACCTATCGAGAAACGCCCGTACGCCCAGAGGATCAACAACAATGGACAACCAGACAGTATGCCATCCGTCGCCACCTATGAACTATAGAAATATTAAATGTCATTTGGTTAAGAAATGACAAGTTTTGAACAATGTGTTTATAGTAACTTACCTTTATACATGCCGTACAAAGACCTCGATACGTGGCCGCTAGCACAGCCGAACCCCAACTGTACTGCGGAACTGCGTGAGGAGGATTGTCCGCTATCTCTGTGGCGAAGTAGATCACACGCTTGTCGACCGTGTCGTCGTGTGAGTCTGTAAACAAGATCCACCCAAAAAGCCACAGAAGGTACGCCTCCAAGTGTCTGGAGATCGTGTACTCATCCGCGTCCGGGTGGATATTCTCGGGCTAAAAGGAACAAATAATTACGTATTGTTATATTAATTAGTTATGACGATATGTTATATAAAAAATCCAAATAAACTTACCTCAAATTGTTGCAACCAAGTCTTCGGCGGACCGTGGTCTTGTCTATCTGTGATCGGTCTCACCGGTTCGTGCCTCTGAGTGTACCTCGGGTGTAGCACGACGCCAGGGAAACAGGCCTGTAGGTCCTCGCGCCATCCGTCCGACAAGTCAGGCCTACAAACGGCCTGCCCGGCGAGCGGAAGCCCTAGCAGGTAGGACACGTCCTCAAGCGTGACTATCATCTATCCACAAGGCATGTGGAAAGTGTGTGTCTCTGGTCTCCAACGGTCGACCAACGCAGTAAGTAGGGAACGGTCGTAGGTTAGTCGTATGGACTTTTCTTTCGACCGTTCCAATACCTGGGGCTCCAACATCCTACACAGTGGTAGGAGCCCCGCTGCACTCAACCTGCAATACACGATATTAAATTACTATGAAATAATCTAACATTTATTAATTAGTTAATTATATAATTTCGTACCTGTCGATCCACCTATCGGCCAGGTGTAACAACGTCTTCGGCACCCTAGCCCGCAACGTGGTGAGCTCGACTCCTCGAACACTGCTCAAGTACGAGCGGTGTCAAGAGTCGAACTGAGCGTCCAAGAGCTCGTAAGTGCCACTGTCACTCGCAGCCATTGTTGCAGGGTTGAAATACATGAAATTGTTATTCATTATTAACTTATGTAAAGTCTTAACGAACAATATTGTTCTTAAACAACAAAATCTGTAATACATGATGACGTTAAAACAAAAATATTACAATTCCAATTATTGATCATCCCGCCGTGAGCGACGAGCACGAGGGCGCCGCCCGCCATATAGATTTCCTGAAGTTCCCGCTTTTGCTGCTCCAGGAACATTACGCCGACCGCAATTCTTATAACTATGGTCAACTTCGTTACAGTTGCTACATCTCACTTGTTGCGACGATGAGCACTCATCCATATCATTTCTTATACGTCGAGTCTTACGACGGCCAAGAGTCTGCTTCAACCTCAGATAATCAGGGCCTCTTTTGAATTGTGGTCCATGATCGTTGGTGAATGCACTAAAAATCCGGTAACCAAATATCTCTGTGTGCCAGGTTATGTGCAAAGTTTCCTTCAAAAAATATTATGACACATATATAGTTGGAGATAATTGACTCTGACTGCAGGCAGTAATGACATGAGAACAAGGTCTATGCAGTAGCTTTGGCTTCATACATGTACATATGGCAGAGTTCTCACGAAGAACGCACTCATGCACAGTCCGTTCACTCGTGGCACAACGTCTGCCTCTGTCTCTTCATGTGATCTCAAACCTGTTCTGCACAATTCCAGTTTGTTTAACACTGTGCAAATGAGCCTTTTTAATCTTCTCGTCCATGTAGTTACAAACAAATCTTGAGAAGACTAAATTAGGATCAGCCATCAATAGAGAAGCTTTTGCAAAACGCTCACGGAAGTATTTCATCGTTCCATTCAATATTCCTTCAACGGTACCAACTAGTGGTAAAATTCTTGACCCACGTAGTACAAAGTTGTAGACCTATATGAAAGTTGCATTAGTTTATAGTCTTATCATTGTTAAGATATATTTAAAGTATAACAAATAATTACATAACTCTGCTAAATTAGTTGTCATAATTCCGTACCTAGCACCATGTGTGTCATATAACAATGACCATTTCTCTTTCGGCTCATTATGAATCCAATGTGAGAAACATCTGATAGATGATCCATCCCTACGAGATATAGTCTGTTTGGTTGAAGGAACGGTAGAGAGTGGATAGAGGCGTCTTCATTACTATCCCGTCCAAGTAAATCATCGGTTTGTTTATTAGTGAGCTCATCAAGACGACGCCATAAATCATTGAACTTTCTCTCTTGATTTTGACTACAGAGACGCTTAAACATGTTCATGAGCTATTTGTTCTTGAAGTGACTATAAAAATTTACACCCAAGTGCCTCATACACCACCTTGATTGTATATCCGGCCAAACTGGTGTGAGAGAGCTCTCTACGCATCCGTATTTAATATCCGTTACTGCCTTCAACAAGCCAGCATGACGGTCGTGTATAACACATACATTTTCTCGGCCTTGAATTACATCAACTCTAATCCTTTTCAAAAACCAGTACCAATTGTCAGCATTTTCACTCTCAACAAATGCAAAGGCCACAGGTAAAATTTGATTGTCGCCATCAACTCCAATAGCTGTGAGAATTTAACCTTTGTACTTTCTGGTTAGAAATGTGCCATCCATACACAGAACGGGACTACAATATCGAAATGCATTTATACATTGACCTAGTGAAAAGAATGCAAGGTGAAGAATAAGTTTCCCAGTATATCGAGGGTTTGGAACATCCACGATATCCACGGCTCTGCCAACATTCTGACTTATGGTAGTATTAAGTAATTTCGGAAGATTATCATAAGATGTTTCATAAGTACCAAATCTTGCCTCAATAACCTTCTGTTTCACCTTCCAAGATTTAGAGTAACTTATTGTGTACTTAAAATATTGCTCAATTATTTTGATAATAGATTTAGGCTCAAAAGAAATATTATCAACGATACGAGCATACATGTGATTTGCAACAAACTTGGATGTTAGAGCAGTATTGCATTTTTCAATATGTTGCGACTCGCAAGAATGATCAATCACAATAGTACACTTCCAAAGGCTACTCCATTTCTCTGCATATCCGTGAACACGAAATGGGCAACTGGTTGATAAGCATCCGACATCATAAAGTTTCTTAGTGGAGTGAGAAACTTTAAATGATCTTTTCATTGAAACAGATCAATATTTCACAGCATCTTGTAAAGCTTCTTTATTTTTTAAAAGAGACCCCGCTGTTATCGTATTGTCGTGGTAATCCAACGGCAAATAATAACCTTCGTTTACTCTTAGATTTTTAAAATTTGGATTACTTCAATCGGTAGGGACAGGAGGTTGAACTCCTTCGTCAGATGAATCCTAATCAGGAACATTATTATAATCTCTATCCTCAACAACCATTTGATGAACTATATGTTCTATATGGTCTCCTTCATCTGCTTGACTAGTTGTCTCAGTAACAACCGTATGTGACAATTCATTATAATCATCCTCTTCAGCTTCACCACCATTATTATCTTCCTCATCATCATTTTGATCTTGCATCTCATCGACTACTTTCTTGGCTTCAACCCGAATAAGAAGAATGAGAGGCCAACCGTACTGCATAGCTCTTGAAACATAAGCACGTCACACGGGTGTTCCGTTTAGCGGCAGTAGTTCTCAAAAATAAACGTCACTTGAACGACTTATAACTCCGTTTATTTTCAACTCATATTCATCCTCACTCAGTTTAAAAACTTTCAACAACCATCTGTATATACTCATAAATGTCCGTTCCGTTGGACTAGGTATTCCCCGATTTATAAAAGAGAGTCGAGATAGATCTACTCCACTCGAATTGTAACTAATTTCGTCATCTCCATAAAAGATTTGAAATTCTACTTTATTTGACATATCTAGCATACGTATATACGTAATTTAATAATTGCCACAACAAGAGTAACCATAATTGAATTAAAACAAATTGTATTAAAATAATAATATATACTAAACTATAAACTAAATTAACCTAATCAACGGGATAACTTAACTAAACTATAAACTGAATTAAAAAATATTTAAATCTAATAATAATGCTAAAATTAAAATTTAAAGTTTGAACTAAATTAACATAAATTAATTTAACTTAATCAACAGTATAAACGTAATAAACAAAATAAACTAAACTATAAATCTATAAAAGGTAACATAAACTAAAATTGACGACTAATATAAAATTTAGATTGCAAATAAACTAATAAATTAAATTATAATCTAACTTAATTCTAAAAACAATCTAACTAAGTCCTAATATGAAACTAACTAAGAACAAACTAGTATTTAAGTATAAACTATTTAAGATACATAATTAAAATAAGTAATTTCATAGTTTTTTATTTATTTCTATAATTTTTACCGTTTCCTTTTTCTTTTTCCTTTTCTTCTTTTCTTTCTTCTTTTCTTCTCTTCCTCTTCTCTTTCTCTTTCTTCTCTTCCTCTTCTCTTCCTCTTCCTCTTCTCCTTCCGCTTCCCTCTCTTTGTGGTGTTTTTGTATGGGAGATGGTCCCCCGGGGGCTGTTTATATAAGAAAACCTATCGTTCACGTCGTGGACGACAGGACACGTCGGTCTAACAGTCCCGTGACCATTGGGCCGACGTGGAGTCCATGTGGGCTCCTGTCGTCCACGCTGTGGACGACACCGCCCTGTCGTGCACGGCGTGGACGACAGGACGTCCACGTGGACAAATCGTCCACGCCGTGGATGATAGGGTGGCTAGTTTTACAAAAAAATATTTAGATGTTATTAATATTAAATTCTTTAACAACAGTACCAAAAATAAAAAAAATGTGTATCACATTAGGTCGACGTTACCGCTCGCTGTCGTAGTATCGCTAGCTGGACCTGGACGTGGCAGTGCACAGCCCGGCGGGAACGGACTTGGCAAGAAGACGACCCCCAAATCGCGTCGTGCCACTCATTGCAGCACGGCCCGGCACCGCACCTCGGCACCGGTCAAGTGCCCGTGGACCGGGCGGTCAAAAAAGGTGGGTCCTCCCCGAAAACATTCCTCCGTCACGTCGTCTCTGCGTTGCTGCTGCAGCAGCAGCAGCAGTCCGGCAGGGCAGGATGATTCCGCTCATCAAAAGCCGAGGAGGAAGAAGAGAAAAGCAACCCACCCCATCTGGATCGAACCTGCCGATCCATCGAGGTGCTGCCGTCCTGGTCTTCCAGACGAGGGACGATAGCGACGCGTCTCTCGCTGCCGGGCGCCCTCGTCTCCGCTTCACCCCGCGGGGCAGCGTGTTTCGTTAGCTAGCCTGGCTGATGGAGGTCTGGCCGTCTGGAGAGCCGAGCCGAGCCGAGCCGGGCCGGACCGGGCCGTCCCGGCGGCAGCATTCAGGTGGGATAGCGACGCGTGCGCCCGGGGCTGGCGACATCGGACGGAGGAGTGAAGAGGGCTAGTAGGGCCGGGCAAATCCCCGGCATATCCACATGGCGAGGGAATCCGTTCCGTTCCAAAGGGGAAAGGGGAGAAAGCGGATGGATCATCGCTGCCATTGTACTTGTGTGCCTCCTCTTTCGTAAACTCCATTTTCTTTTTTTTTAAAAAAAAAACTGATCCACGCTTGAAAAAAAATAAGAAGATAAATTTTAACAATAAAAACCGAGCATGGCAAGGCAGCTCAGATCCCACATCGTGATCAATGGCACGCTTGGACGTTTCTGGACGGCCATGTCCGATCCCCAACTGGTCCATGTCTTTCTCAGCACTGGGGCCCACCTTGTTGTCATCTTGATTACACCTTATCCCCCAGAACTTTGTACTAATACTACCAGTACCACGCACCGATACCATTGAACCCATGCTCCTGGAACACCCGCGGCATCGCCCACCTTGCCTGCCTGTTCTACTGGGCAAATGGTGGTTTGCTTGCACCACTAACTTGGCATGCTAATCAGTTGGTTCAGACAGTGTAGGCCCCTGCGTCAGGCAACATGAGCCCCATTTGAATAATACATGTACGGTACTACTAGTACACTTGATCGCTTGCCCTTTCGGAACTTCCCTGCCTTTCCTCGGGAACCTGGTTAACTGACTCTCTGCCGCTTCTGTTTACAGGGCTGATCGCGACTAGACCGGGTGTTCCTGATCCGTGCCTGTTTACAGGCTGAGTTGTACTTTTTTTGAGTGAACCAACGAAGAAAGAAAAAAAAAAGATGATCATATGCCCCATCGCCACATCTCCATCGCCATACCAGTCACCATCATTGGATCAGAGCTGAACTACCGAGGCACAGAGACAGAGCATGCATGATGTATATATATATATATATGATCGTAGTAGCATGTTGTAGCTGTAGGGACTGCAGGATCATATACACTCCTCCTTCACCACTTGTCTGTCGGTCGTCGCTCTCCTTCTCAGCTCCATCTGCCAGCACTCCCCAGCCACTGTTTGCTCGTCTCCGCAGAATTGGGAGATCGAACACTGTGCAGAGATAGCACTAGTTGCTTGCGAAGAGAGGATGCAAGGAATTAATCAGGCTAGCTAATAGCAGATACTCGTAGTGATCACCTGGAGCAGCAGCAGAAGCAGTTAGCCAGCGATGGCCAGCAGGCTAGTCTTGCTCGTCTCCGTCATCCTCTTGTTGGCGGCAAAGTCCAACGGCATCCGGACTGCCGGGACGGTTCCTGGTCCCGCTGTCGCCACGACGCAGACTGCCGTCCAAGTCACGCCGCCGCCGTTCGCCACCGCTGCTCCTGCAACCACGGTGACGTCTTCAGAGCAGCAGCAGTCTCCCTTGGATGACCCGTACAAAGACAGCAGGAGGAAGGTGCCGAATGGACCGGATCCCATTCACAATAGGTATTAATCCCCATCTCCCATAGTAGTTGTTTACACCTTCTCTAAAAAACAGTTGTTTTACAGAATTAGATTGTGTCTTACTTGTGTATCTATTTTTCGCTTTCGTGACGAAAACCTCTGAACACCAAACCATTTTTTTTTCATAGCTTCGTACTAGAAAGTATAGGAATTCATGTCTCAGGCAACCCTGCGAGTTACAGCACACTGCATGTCTGATCCAAAAGATTGTTCTTGATTAAGAGGCTAAATGAACTGAGTGCTCGAAAGTTGCAAAAAGATTCAGAATAAGTTTAAAACAAGTTTCAAAAGGAAATGCTTCAGTGGGCTTGTTGATTTTGGGAGTTAACTATAACGCACCATTAAAAACAGAGATGCATGGTCACGGAGCATCTAACCTCCAGTGAGTCACTCTCTGAAAAAACAAAAGAGGCTTAACCCAAATACATTCAGACATGTCTCGGCATCTGTGCTTTGCTGATGAGACTGAGCAACTGATAGACGTAGCATGAAGGAAACAGCAAATGATTGCAGTACGAGAAGAACACGTAGTAGTACTTATTACAGTATCATGCAGAGTACAGCATGCATATTCTTACCAATCATGCATGTATGCATGCGTCGGAAGTGATGGGTCCCATTGAACACTAACCCGGCATCCTTTTCTTTTTTCTCCATTCCCATCTCTCTGTGCATGTGCCCTAATAACCATCATTCCTCCACTTGTTTTTTTTTTTTCTTCAGGAGAGCCAGATGGGGAGAAGCACCGGCAAGGAGAGTGTAGGATCGCGTACACTAGCTGCCGTCGACTGATCAGCTGTACAGAAGCAGCTAAGTTGAAGGCTACAGAAGGAGCACATCACCCATGCTGGATAGAAGGTTCCATCCATAGCTAGCTGCAGAGGTGATGGTGGTGCTCATGATGGTCGACGTTCTCAGTGAACACACACTTATATGTACGCATGCATTAGAGGGTGAAAAAAGAGAGGGAGAGCACAAAAGCCATATGCACACAATCTGCGTGAAGATCGCTTTGGCCAAAGTGCTCTGCTGGATCCTCTAGTCCACTCCCTTTCGATTGATGAGGTTTTGTTTGTCTTTCTCTTCTTTTAATCCCTTTCTTTCTCCATTCCTCCGCTGCTACTTCATTCATACACAAGAGTAAAGCTCACACACAACGCTCAACTATTGAACAAAGATTGTTGCCACAGACTCGAGCTTTTCTTGTTCCCAATGACCGATAGTGTCTTTAACGATGTGGGTGTATGAGAGAATGCATGTGCTTTGAAAGGTCTGAAATAAAGGAGTTAGGCGATGAGCTTCTACTGATCCGGAGCCTCACCTCAGTGCACATCGTCAGTACTCGCCAATTAATCAACTGACGAACCCCAGACGCTGACACGCGTGCGTATAGCTTCGAGAGGGCTGAAAGCAGATAGGTAATGAGCGAACAATCTTCATCACCATCACATCATGCTTGTAGATATTCATACCATTCACCGGTCGAATCAAGAATCTGAAACTTTAGATGTTGAGTTATAGCATAGGTGATCATTGAGCCGATACGGATCAACCATAGATCGGAGGCAAGCTTCACATCGGGGAGGTTCTTGTCACGCAGAAAACGAAGAAGCGGTAGTAGCGCCCGTACGCCTTGGTTCTTGGGCATGAACACACTGGCCTCGCTCGGCTTCGGCCACTTTTGTTGCGCATCGGCATCGGCGTCTGCTGTAGGCTAGCTCTGGCCGCTTGGGCACGCAGCACAGGCATCGGCATCTATCTCTTTTACAGTGCTAGTAATTTGCTTTATCTTTTTTGCCGCTGCAATCGAGTCTCGCATTTTGAGGCTCGCATGGTGATCATCGCGGTCGTGCATCCCAAGGTGCAGGCAGGGGAGGACTGTGTGATTGTCAATCAGGTCTACTACTCCAGTGATTTGCTGCATGACTACATGCAAAAGCGAGTACTACAGCCCTATTTGGCACATTTTTTAATCAGATTTAACCACTGGAAAGACATGTTGTTTGAGCCAATTTTGCTACAATCAAGTTGAATATTTAGAATTAGAGTAAACATCGGTTAGAACTAGAGTAAACAGTCTGGTCCTCCTGTCTGCTGCATCGCGTGGTATGTCTGTGTTACTTTAACATTCAAAGCCTCGGGATAGTCGCATTAGCATGTTCAACGAGTCAGCTCCCAAAGGGCAGTCTGGTTGTCGTTGCTTACGTTTTTATGTTGTTAGAGGCATCAGCCATCTGTCAAAATATGGCCTAAGAAAATAAAGTTAAGTTATTTTCGTGGGCCACCTTTTGTAACACAAAAATAAGTGGGTCACCTTTGGGCTCACGAAAAGTCATGTTATTTTCGTTAGCCACATTCTGACCCACGAAATTAATGGCATATTATTTTCGTGGGCCCTCGAAAATACTACCTAGTTATTTATGGCACTATTTTTGTGGGCCACTTCTTGGCTCACGAAAATACATAAGATTATTCACAATTTTATATATATTGTTTAGTTCCAAGCACATAAAATATTAAAATATCTATCAAACACACAAAACACACCACACTTCATAACAAATGCAACAAACTCAATTAAACATTATAAAATCCATTACATCGTCCAAACAGTATTGTCCACTACATTGTCCACACACGATATAGCATAAACAAACATGTCACGTTGTTCATACAACATTTTTGTCAAAGTAAATCATATCACATGGTCACATTGAGCTTTCCAACAAACCAACAAATTGCTTCGACACCATTTTGCTCGCCGTTTTTCTGTATCAAGCCAAAGTGAAGTATATGACTAATAGATTGAAATAAAAAGCAATAACATATTTGATTCTATACACGAGCTTTATTTGAAATTAAGATACATAATATATGATGCAGATAAAAACATAAAACTTACCTAATTACTACCACCAGGAGTGAAGAATTGATCGACAAAGTCGTCCCCTTCACCCTGTCCCCCTAAAAAAGATGCTCGCAAATTTGTAACACAAGGACCATGAAAGTTTTGTGGACCTTGAGGATGATCCCTAGATAAACAATAATACATGTTACAAGTATACTAACAGATTATAATAATGAAAGAGAACATAACGATACTATGTACCTGTGTTCCAACGGAAGAGGCTGCGGAGGCACCGGTAGCGATGAAGACATAGGTAGCTGCGGAGGCTGCGGTAGCGGTGGCATGACGGCAGGCAGTCCAAACTGAGAAAAGTATCCCTAAAATTATTTTAAAATATTTAGCTTCATTCTACTATAAATATGCATGCATCTCTTGTTTAACATAAATATTTGAACTCTTATATTAATGTACCTGCATCGATTGTTGCCACGCTGCCAGATTCGAGAAGTAGTCATTTTGTGCTTTTATAAACTATTCTTGTCGTTTCATGCGGTCTTCTTGTAGTCTCAAGTTGTCTCTCAATGCAACCTGCTCCTCCTCCATTTGTTTTAACCTGGACTCATTTCCTGTATGAGTATGTCGAGAAGAACTCTGTCCGCTCTATGTTGACCGTGACTGCGAGAGAACCACATCGGTGTTCATGACACCATTGAACATCGAATACCTGCAATAGTTATATGTCATAACTATAAGGTGACACTTGGAAAAATTGAAGTATTTGAATATATGAATATGAGAGTAGTAAGTTCACCTCCCGTGACGCTTTCCTCCACCGGATTCATAAAAAGCTACTACGTCGGCGTCTTTCTTTCTCCAATTGTAATCATCTCCATGACTTCGAACCATCTCTTCACCATATTTCTCCTACATAAAAACTAATTACAAATCTACTATACAACAATTGTATTGATTAATAATTACTTTTACTTATATGACATACCAAGTTCTGAGTGGCCGTTGGAGTGCACAATTGACTGTCATCTATGCCCCTATGCCCTCTTATATAAGTATCAACGAAAGAGGGTTCCTCACCACTTTGAGCAGCCTATATAGACATGTTATAAATATAGTTACGCAAAAGCTTATATTATAAGACTAAATTGTAAATCTACTAAACTCACCATCCGTTTCGAGAGACGAATATGACCATCTCCACCGTAACGATGGAGAACATCACCACCGGACTCACGGTTGATTCTCTTGGAGTTAGATTTTTCTCGATACTCACTCGATGCCCAATAAGTACATAATGAATAATAAGCATCAGCACACTTAACCATCCAAGGAATCATTACCTGACGGTGTTGATCGTCTTCTAGATAAATTTTTGAAGCTCCTATTTTCTTGTTCATCATCTGTCCGAGCTTCTCCTTGTAGTACAAGCACACAGCTGTGATCCGAGCATTAGACATCATATCATTCACAACTTTACGTGGAGCTCTGTGAAAGACTCTGTGTGCTCTAGACTCGAGAGCAACGTCATAATCATCGGGCAAACGATATTGTTCCTATAAAATTTATAGAATTTGTATTACTAAAAATATAATGGACATAATTAAAGTGCAGTGTAGTGAAGACGTACCCAAAAATCATGTCAAACAGCCCCTGCCACATTCTCATGCACAACATGTGGAGCAACTCTATAGTGCTCTCAATGTATTGTAGGTTTCTCTTCACCTTTAATGTTCATAAGACCTAGATAATGATGGCGACATATAGCACCCAACACTGCATTAGATTGCCTACGATGTTGTCGTCCATCCTAATCTAGGTCATCCCATTGCCTACAAGTTAATTTAACAACATATATTATTTATCAAAAACATTGTATCTATAATTCAATACTGAGTTTTATATTTACTTACCAGTCACCGATAGGAGTGATCCGTAATCTCTATTGTAGAAGCACAACCAACGGGAGAGTGTTTGAAGACCGATACCTGAATGATTGCGGCAACTCTCGTGTATCGGTGTCATCCCCCTCATCCTCATCAACTTCCTCATCAACATAGACTCTTACCCCTTGTTGTTGTTCCTGCCCCGCAGAAAGTTCTTCCCCCTTGATCCTCTTGACACTCCTCATGACCCTCCTCTTAGATCTCCTGCTCCACCTGAAATTAGATAAATTAGATTTCGCGATATGATACATGGGTAAATATAAAATAAGTATAAGCTAATGAACATGTTCATTAGCTTGTTCCATGCATCTTCTAAATGCCTCTCGTCTACTATTGTTTGAGGCACTGCCTTAAAAAAAAGAGTCTTGACTACGTGAAGAGCTAGCAGACCGACTCCCGCTCTTGCTTGAGGAGCCAAAGAGACCCTTAGCTATATTCTTAACACCACGTGGCATCCTGTTGAAAAAAATGGTCAGAGATAAATACATAATGATACAAACAAAAGTAATGAAAATAAATTCAAATGTAATATAAATCAATTAAATGATTAAAATTCATCATGATCCGATGTTCCTTCGGTAACATGTCGACCAACTTTCTTCTTCTGTCTTATCTTAACTTTTTTAGTGTTGCGTCTCTTTCTTTTAACCACTAATTCCTTGTCTACCCCATTGTCTTCAACATTACCAACTAATGTATCAAGAACTAAACCATTATATATATTAAAAAACGGTAGAATATCATACTCTTGGTACACTTCATCCTGTTCTTCTTGATAACCAGTATCACCAGGGGCATATAAACGTTCTCGTGGATTAATTTTATAGATGACCCACCAAGCACTCAAATTTAGATAAGGATATGGTAGGTAGTAAACCAACTCAACTTGATGAGCAATACATAATTATCGCATCCACGAAGTCTATTTTTATGTTTTACCTCTACTATACCAAATTCATCCGGTCGTGTTCCCCTGTTATTATCAAACCAGTCGCAATGAAAAAAAGTAACTCTAAGATCTTTGGAGGCACCAAATTTAAACTCCGCAATGTTTTGAATAATCACATAATAGTTAGTTTCATGCCCCTATGCATCACATGCTCTAGTTACAACTCCACTATTTGTCGTGGCTGCAAGAGGATGTTTTCCGTCAAATTTGGCCGAACGAAATCAGAACCATTTACGTCGTAACGACCAAAAATCCTTACTGTTATGGTTCCTTGAGAAAGTTGTCGTAGTTCTTCATGAACATTAGCATTGACCATGCACTACATATTAAATAAAAAATATTACTTTTACTAATTAGATTAACTTGGAATTGATAAAAGTAACATGTAATAACAGAATGTTACATGCTTCCAAAACCAATTTACGAAGTTAGGACCCAATGAAGGCCATCACGACGCATTTTATCTAATTGTTTGTTTGTTGGTTGACGCGTATACTTTCAAAATTGTTTGTCGAACTCGCTACATAATGCAAAATATTAGTACATTAGAACATATTCTCATGTAAAATGTGAGAAAACATTAGATGTCGCGATAATTAGTAGAAAAACACTTACACAAAATATTGATTCATCTCTTCGATGTTTGTATACGTGTATAACATACGTGAATTTCATTCTTCTTCTGAAACCACATGCCTACTGCTGCCACCAACCGCTTTTCCTTTCCACGAAAAAATACTTAAATTTTCCGTAGGAGTTTCTTCATCTATGTGGTACCGTGTTGTGGAAGCATACACATTATGTTTCTCAGCAAAGAATGTACTTGAGAAGTATGATAGCTCTTTCAGACAAATGCTTCTGTAATACGCCAATCTACTCTTGTTTTGTTCAAAATCATTGCTCGTAGTTTCTTTATTGTCCTTTTAATGTGGTACATCCATCGATATTGTACGAGGCCACAAACTTTAGCTTCGTAAGGCAAATGCACAAGTAGATATTGCATTACATTCATAAATCCTAGCAGGAATATCTTTTCCATTTTGCATATGAGTGAAGGTATTTCTTTCTCCAGTTTTTCCATCATTTGAACTGTAGTTTCTTTAGCACATAGTTGTCTATAAAAGAAACTAAGTTTCGCCAGTACTCTCCACACATCCTGATGCACATATCCACGGAACATTACTGAAAGAAGTTTTTCCATCATTATATGATAATCGTGGCTTTTAAAATTATTTAATACCCAATTTTCAAGATTTGTCGTGCGCCTCAACCCAACACACTAACCGTTAGGAAACTTCAATTGTTGCAACCATTTTAGAACTTCTTTCCTTTCACTAAGTTTAAGGCAAAATGGAGCACGTGGCAATCTCTGTTTTTCACTACCATCATGTCTGACTTCTAGAGTCGGACGATTACAAATATCTGCTAAATCTTTTCAAGCCTTCAAATTATCTTTTGTCTTCTTAAAATTGAAATATGTGCTAATTATTCTTTCTACTACATTGTGTTTCTGGTGCATCATATCAATATTGTGTAGCAATAACAATGTCTTAGCATAGGGAAGATCCCATAAGCCACATATATGAGTCCAATTGTGCTCCTTACCATAACCAACAAACTCATCATCTGTAGGGACAAGTTGACTGAGTCATGCAGCGATCTCAGCACTAGCTAAACGTTTCGGCGGGCCCTTTGTTACAATAGTATCCTTTTAAAATGTATTAACTTGCCTTCGAAATAGATGATTTGCTGGTAGAAATCGTCGGTGGCAATCACAAAAACACACTTTGCCCTCATGAGTAAGTTTAAAACAATCAGAGTCTGATCCACAAATAGAACAACAAAGTTTGCCTTGTGTGCTCCATACTGAAAAAACACCGTATGCAGCAAAATCATGAATGGACCACAGGTATGCTGCTCGCAAGTTGAATTTTTGCTTTTTGTAGGTATCATACTCATCTACTCCGATCAATAATTCTTTTAAATCATCAATCAATGGTTGAAGAAAAATCACTAAATGTTTTCGTGGATGTTTACGACCGAGAATGATTACACACAAGAACATGTATTTGTATTTCATACACATAGCTGGTGGAAAGTTGTATGGTATAGCAAAAACTGTCTAACATGAGTACGAGACAGAAGATGTGTTGAATGGTGTGAAACCATCGGTGGCCAAACCAATACGAACATTTCTAGCATCTTCTGCAAAGTACTCATGAAAAGAGTCCAACACCTTCTAAACCTGAGCATCAGATGGGTGTGTCATTACTCCCTTTGTTTCGTGCACACCTTCCTTATGCCACCGCATGTGTCTTGCAGTTGACTTAGATAGAAATAACTGTTTCAGCCTAGGTGCAAGAGGCATGTAACAAAGTTGTTTCACTACCACTTTTGTCTTCACCAATTCACCATCCTCATTTGTGGCCTCAATGTATCGAGATTCTTTATAAACCGAGCATTGTGTCAGATTTGCATTCTTCTTCCAGAAAAGCATACAATTGTTAGGACAACAATCAATTTTTTCGTATTTCATACCAAGACCTGACAACAATTTCTTTGACTGGTACATGTCTCTTGGCAACTTATGATTCATAAGAAGAATGTCTGCTAAATCTATAAGATCATCGTAGCACTTGTTCGACAAATTGTACTTTGATTTTATAGACATGAGACGAGTAACGGTCGAAAGGACAAACACTTTAGTGTGATCATGCAACTGTTCATGTGATGATTAGAGAATTCTATAGAACTCTTGAACTTCAGGTCCAGGAATTTCTTCACATGTTTCTGCACCACAATCATGATTTAGTGCTTCAACCATGTCTTCCATTCTGTCCTCGTTATCACCATCTATGTTATCAACATCAACATTACTATGGTATAACTCGTCATGCTCACACCATGTTTCATAACCAGGCAATAAACCAAATCGACAGAGGTCTCGTTCCATGTCAAACTTTTCCTTGCATAAAAAATTACGACACTTGTTGCACAAACATTTCATAAAACGGTTGGTCGATAAAGAGAAAGCCCGACTGATAAATACCTTAGTATTGATGGCCCATTCATCTGAAGTCGCATCATTCTTCCGCCAACCATCATACATCCATCGTCTATCATCACCCATGTTCTAGACTATAGAATATAAGAACATAAAACTTATAAATATATATGTTGCAACTAAGAATATAAAGATAGATAAATCACGTTCATTTTACATCTATTAGAAGGGATAGGTACTAAACCCACCCAAGAGTGATCGAGCGGAGCGTGCTTATAACGAGACGCGGGGTCCGGATTGAGACAAAATTTTGGCAGCATAACCCCATTGTTCTCCAACTGCACGCCCGATAGTGGTGCAACAGAGAACATTAGGGTTACACCGTCGAAATTTCGTCCGAATCCAGACCCCGTGTCTCGTCATAAGCACGCCCCTCGGTCACTCCCAGGCTGTCCAAAAAGGGACAATTTTGAACCTACACGTCTCACATGCGTAACGCATGTGAGACGGACCGTTCCAAAACGGGTGACGCATATTGTATAGGTTACGTGAATCTTACTTTTTGAAGTGGTTTACGAGAGAGAGGTAAGAACAAGAGACAGTAGGAAAGAACGAGGGAGAGACAGTGAAGTGGGCCAGCCGTTCTAAGCTATGCTCCATCGGGTCCCGCCAATGATGACGTACGAGCCAAGGTTCGCTGCTATGGGCTTCTAGAACGAAACCGCGAAGAAAATGATTCTCAGGGTTCTCGACGGTGCTATACTTTGTTAAAGCGCAACAATGGATAAATTTGATTTTTAGATGGCCCAACTGTCGGGCCATAAATGGGTTATGCGGGCTGAGCTGGCTCAAAGACCGTTTAGTTATATATCGCTATAATAAACTTTCTCTACAACACATATTAACCATGCAACACTTTACATGCACGATAGATATGGTACATGCACGATCATAATAGACATTAAACAAAAGCACGACACATAAATTAAAGCATGAACGTTAATTAGGGTAATGAATAATGAAACAGTATTATAACATTATCTTCAAATGAGTAATGAATCTACGACAAATTAGGGTCATAGGTTTTAGCTTGAGCTTATGAGTAATTCATCGAAACCCCGACACACAGGGTGCAAGACATTCTACACATTCGGCTAAATGCAAATATCAAAGGTAAATGCACGGGAAGGGGTTGCCCTAAGCTTGGTCGGATCCGAGCGACGGGAAGGGCGGCGGCAAACGTGCGGCTGCTCTGACCCGACCGATGCGGCGGCTGAGGAAAAAAACCTATGAAAATATTTCTACGACAATAAAATGTCAAGCAAGTTTTTTTTACATGCCACTAAATTGTCAATGAACTAACAATCTCTCTCGAATCAAATTAACTACCTAATCGTCAATAATGTCATCTTTAGATATCACGCTGGCCAAAACGAAAGAATAAAGATGCACTTTTTAGCATCTATGCTAAAACCAAAACAAAGTTCATTACCACACAGGTTGCATTCTATTTCCACAATCATAAAATTTTGACTAACCACTACAAGTCATACGTACTTAGGAGCAGCGGCTGAGGCGAGCTCAGAGTAGAGGCGGCCGGTGCAGGCTGGCAGCAGGGGCGACGGAAACGGCGCGGCGCAGAAGCTTCGACGATGACGAGTGGGTACGACACGACAGTCAGGGCAGCCTCGGTGCTATGGCACGGCGGCAGCGACAGGGCAGCCTCGGCCGGGCTGCGTGGCGGCGAGCTCGGGCTGCAGCCGGACGGTCACTGAATCGGGCGGCGCACAGGACAGGCAGCGCAGTGGCCGGGCGTCGCAGTGGACGGCCGGCGCGCAGGCCGGGAGGCGTGGTCGACGGCGAGGACGGGCGGCGTGGTGGACGGCGACGACGGGCGGCGCGGTTGAAAGCATCTAGGCCCCCGTGAGATATGGTTTCGGTGATTAATGACAACCGTTCGTTATTACTAATGAGTTTGTGGATGCGAGGTTTCACATATATCACATCAACCGTTAATGAACTATCTATTCACACCATCTACTGCTCATTGGATACAAATGGAGACCCCTCAACGATCTACTAAGGGATCATTCGATATGAAGAACTCATACAAACAAATCTATTCTATCAAAATTGGCAACACAAGAAGCTTACACTTTACCGTAATATCATTTCAAACAAGTGTCAAAGAGGTCACTCAAGAAGATTCCAAAAGATCAACTCAAAATAACTCGAAGCAAACAAGTTGCATTCACCGGATCGTTCGATGTCTTGCAAAATGACTACATCGGTCGAATTTGAGTTGGCAGAAGAAGAAGACCTCAGAGCCCAGTACACACCGGATCATCCGATGTGAAGGAAGTGGCACATCGGTTGATTTCAACAGAAGGAAAATTTATGAGTAATTCTGAAGATCAACTCACCGGATCATCCGATGATAAAGTAAGAGAACATCGGTCAATTTCAACCGAAACATTATTTCTGAACCAATTCTGAAGATCAACTCACCGGATCATCCGATGATGAGTTAAAGTGACATCGGTCGATTAAAAGATCCAACGGTTATATCCAACGGTCACATCTGACACATGACATCAGCTAATTTGGAATTCGACCGATGATCATATAAAGGGGTGCATCGGAGGATCCGATGTTAACTGACAAAAGTCTGCCCACTTTTCCAACGGCTATCTCGTGTGGGCTGGCTATAAATACCCCTCCAACCGGCCATTTCGACAAGTCTTGATCACCAGAGCCTCTCTAGACATTCTCAAGCATTCAAGACCAAGAGCTACCACTTCCACACTTCAAAACCTCTTGTACTCCAACTATAGGTTATATCTAGCAAGAGAGAAGCTTGTGTGCGTCCATTCTTGGTGATTGGAATCTCTAGGCTAGTGAGAGAAAGTGTCTTGGTGACTTCTCTCACCTTGTAAACGTTGGAGGAAGAAGAGATCACTCCGGAGCTTACCAAGGTGTTTGTGGAAGCCCGGAAGATCACCGTTGTACAAGGCTTGAGCTCCACCTTGCCGGTGAAGGCGAACGGAGAAAGAATAGTGGATTCCCTCGTCTTGGTGACTTGGGAGTGGCTATACCCTTTGGTGGGTGCCACAACGTGGACGTAGGAAGATTTTGTGATCTTACCGAACCACGGGAAAAGTTGCCGTGTCTCCGAGTCTCCGCGGGAGTTTGCATTCTTCTCCTCACCCCTTACTATTACGCTTTTACTATTCCGCACTTAACACTCTTGCTTGCGTAGTTAGTTTGCATAAGGAATTGGGCTTCAACCATTAAAGTTTTAAATTGCTCTAAAATTTTAAAAAGCCCAATTCACCCCCCCTCTTGGGCGTTTCGATCCTTACAATTGGTATCAGAGCCAGGTTGCTCAGTGGATCATTCTAGCTTCACCGCTAGAGAGCAAAAATGGCCAAGAATGGGGGTTCGGTTCCTACCTTCGAGGGCAAGAATTTTGCTTATTGGAAAGCACGCATGCGCGCATACCTTGAGGCAATTGCTCCCGAAGTGTGGGAAGCGACCCATGCGGGGTTTGGAAATCTTGACTATGTTGGTGACCAACTAAAATGGGATGCTAAGGCTAGAAATGCCATATATGAATGCATTAGTCAAGATGTCTTTGCTAGGATTGCTAGTAAAGAAAAAGCATGTGAAATTTGGGCATGTCTAATTGAAATACATGAGGGCTCATCTCGGGTTAAAGAACTCAAATATCACATGCTTAAATCAAAATATGATGAATTTAAGATGTTTCCTCATGAGAACGTTAACCAAATGTTTTCTCGTCTAAATGTGCTCATTGAGGAAATTAACGCACTTGACATTGCTTCTCTTGGCAAGGGACTTATCAATCGCAAGATCCTCATGCTTCTACCCAAGCCCAAGTACAACATTATCAATTCAATGCTCCAAAAGGAGTCACTAGACAACATGGAAGTTTCGGAGCTCATTGGAGAAATTCATGCTCATGAGATGAGCATACTTGGTATGATGGAGGAGTCATCATCAAAAACCATTGCTCTCAAGGCTTCAACCAAGAAGACAACTTCCAAGAAGAAGAAAGTGGTTGAGCCTAGCTCAAGTGAAGAAGAGCAAGAAACAAGCGAAGATGATGATGATGAACTTGCTTTGATGATGAGGAAATTCTCACGCCTGAACTCCAAGATTGCAAAGAAGGGATACTCTTTTGATCCTAAAAAGAAAGCCTTCTTGCTAAGAAAAGATGAAAACAAAACGTGCTACAATTGTGGTGATCTAGGCCACATATCATATGATTGTCCAAGACCGGACAAAAGGAAGGAAAATGGGAAGCATTACAAGCTAGAAGAAAGTGATGATGAAGAGGAGTTTAAGCCCAAACGTTCTTTTGGAAAGAAGAAATTTGACAAAGGCAAGAAAACCAAGCTCTTTCCAAAGAAGAGAAAAGGGCCTCAAAAGGTCTTCATGTGTGAAGCCAATGAGTGGATCACGGATGAAGAATCAAGTGACGAAGATAGTGAAGATGAAGAAAACTTGGCGGGCCTCGCCGTCGTCAACAAGGATGACTCACCTCTTCGTCCACCTCCCATGTGCCTAATGGCGAAAGGTAACTCAAAGGTATGTGAAGATTCTAGCGATGATGATGATGAGCTTTCACCCGATGAATTAGCATCTATGATTAATGAATATCATGCCATTATAAAAAGGGAAAAGGCTAAGGTTAAGGCTCTTGAGCTAGCTCGAGCTAAGCTTGAAAGTGCTAACCTCGATTTGCATGATAAGTATGTAACCATACTTAAAGAGCATGACACGCTCAAATCAAATGTTAAGCAAATCGAGGAGGAGAATGCTCAAATCAAGCTTAAGTATCATGAGCTTGACTTAGCTAACTTAGCACTCTTGGCAAAGCACAATGAGTTGGTTCAAGAACATGAAGTGCTTAACCTTGCTTATGAAGCGATTGAACTTAAAGTGAAAAACACAAAGAAAGAAACCCTTGATGGCAAAATATCACCTAATTCACATGCCACTAATATTTTGGATGAGTCTTTGCCTTTGAAAGCAAGCCCTAGGGAGAAGGAGCTAATGGACGAAATTGAAAGTCTTCGCACTAGTGTGGCAAGACTTTCTAAGGGGGAGGACAAGCACAAGGAAATCCTCTACCAACAAGCTAAAGGCTTCCACAAGAGGGGACTTGGATCCTTCCCGGTGCCCAACAAAGGAAAGGTGCCCTCACCGGAGCTTAGGACAAGCTTCATCAAGGAAGTTGGTTCCTATTGCCAACATTGTGAGGTCACCGGACATCACACGAGGGAGTGTCCTCTTCCCAACCGTCCTTCTCCCAAATTGCCTCCCAACTATAAATCTACGTTCAATGATTATCACTATCTATTGAGCAAAGTAGGTGGAAAAGTGAAGGCAAGGTTCATCGGCAAAGACATCAAGGGCATGAAGGGGAAGCTCCCCAAGCAACTTTGGGTTCCAAAAACACTTGTATCACACATACAAGGACCTAAGTTGGCTTGGGTTCCTAAACTCAAAAACTAACTTCATGTGTGTAGGTGAACTACAAAGCCGGAGGAAAGCATTGGGTACTCGATAGTGGGTGCACTCAACATATGACCGGTAATGATGGTATGTTCACCTCCATGGAAAACCCCGACAATCATGAACAAGTCACCTTTGGTGATAACTCAAAGGGGAAGGTGATTGGTTTGGGTAAAATTGCTATTTCTCACGATTTGTCTATCTCTAATGTGCTTTACGTTAAGTCTCTTAGTTTTAATTTACTTTCTATTGCACAATTATGTGATCTTGGACTAACATGCACATTTGACAAGAATGGTGTTGTGGTGACTAGTGATTCAAGCAAAGAATTAATATTCAAAGGTTTTTGGCATGGACATCTCTACTTGGTGGACTTCTCCAACAAGGATGCTAGCTTGACCACTTGTCTTTTCACCAAGACAAGTTTGGGATGGCTATGGCATCGACGCATTGCTCACATTGGGATGAGCAAGCTCAAGAAGTCATTCAAGCTTGGGATGGTAACCGGCGTGAAGGATGTCACATTCGAAAAGAACAAGCTTTGTAGCGCATGTCAAGCCGGGAAGCAAGTTGCCTCACACCATCCGATGAAGACAATGGTGTCAACCTCCAAGCCACTTGAACTACTTCACATGGACCTCTTCGGACCGTCCACATACCAAAGCCTTGGCGGTAACCTTTATTGTCTTGTCATTGTTGATGACTACTCTCGGTATGCTTGGACACTGTTTCTAGGTGACAAGGGTGAAACTCCGGAAATCCTCAAGACCTTCGCTAAACGAGCGCAAAGGGAATTTCAACTTCCTATCATCAAGGTCCGGAGTGACAACGGCACCGAGTTCAAGAACTACAACATTGGGGAGTGGTGTGATCGTGAAGGCGTGAAGCACGAGTTTTCGGCCACATACACCCCTCAACAAAATGGTGTCGTTGAAAGGAAGAACAAGACTCTCATCACCCTTGCAAGAGCAATGCTTGATGACTATGGCACGTCGGAAAAGTTTTGGGCCGAAGCAATCAACACGGCGTGCCATGCCGCAAATAGGGTCTACCTTCATCGACTACTTCAAAAGACCCCATATGAGCTCCTCATTGGGAGAAAGCCCAACATCTCCTACTTCCGAGTCTTCGGGTGCAAGTGCTACATCTACCGCAAGAAAAGGCTCGGTAAGTTTGAAAGAAGGTGTGATGTTGGCATCTTTCTAGGTTATGCGTCAAACTCAAAAGCATATCGAGTATTCAACCAAACCTCCGGGTTAGTTGAAGAAAGCTGTGATGTTGAGTTTGATGAGACTAATGGCTCCCAAGAGGAGAGTTTTGGTCATGATGATATAGATGATGAGCCTCTACGAGAAGCTATGAAGAACATGACCATAGGAGACATCAAGCCCGAAGTTGGGGAGAGCCATGATCAAGGGGGAGCCTCAAGTTCCAACATCAATACCTCCATGGCGCCTCAAATTGATGAAGAAGAAGAGAAAAATGATCCATTGCCAATGTAAGATTCACATGCCACACAACACCAAGAAGAAGAAGAAGTCCAAGGTCAAGTCCAACCACAAGACGAGCAAGATGCCTCACCACCACCAAGTGCCTCACAACCTCTTATGAGGCATGGGCGCATCTCCAAGGCACATCCGATGGATCAAATCATCGGAAGTCCGTCACGGGGAGTAAGTACTCGTTCTCGCCATGTTGCTTCATTTTGTGAGCACTACTCTTTTGTTTCGTGTGTAGAACCCACAAATATTGAGGAAGCACTCCAAGATCCCAATTGGGTGATGGCTATGCAAGAAGAACTCAACAACTTCACCCGAAATGAAGTTTGGGTATTGGAGGAGCGACCCAAGAACAAGAACGTCATCGGAACAAAGTGGGTGTACCGCAACAAGCAAGACGAGAATGGCGTGGTGGTCCGCAACAAGGCAAGGCTTGTGGCCAAGGGTTTTTCACAAGTAGAAGGACTAGATTTTGGAGAGACCTTTGCCCCGGTCACACAGTTAGAAGCTATTCGCATACTCCTTGCTTTTGCTTCACATTACAATATTATGCTTTATCAAATGGATGTGAAAAGTGCCTTCCTCAATGGTTATATTAACGAGCTTGTTTTCGTTGAGCAACCTCCCGGGTTTGAAGATCCGAGGAATCCTAACCATGTGTATAGGTTACACAAGGCGCTCTACGGGCTCAAGCAAGCACCTAGGGCATGGTATGAACGTCTTAGGGATTTCCTAGTCATGCAAGGATTCAAGATCGGGAGGGTGGACACCACACTTTTCACCAAGGACATCAACGGGGATTTATTTCTTTGTCAAATTTACGTTGATGACATTATTTTTGGCTCAACTAACAAATCTCTTAGTCTTGAGTTTGGCACCATGATGTCTAGGGAGTTCGAGATGTCAATGATTGGAGAACTCAATTTCTTCCTAGGATTTCAAATCAAGCAACTTCAAGAGGGGACTTTCATCTACCAAGAAAAGTACACCAAAGACCTCTTGAAGAAGTTTGAAATGGAAGATTGCAGCTCAAGAAGTACTCCAATGGCAACAAATTGTCATCTCGACGCGGACAAGGACGGTAAACCTATTGATCAATCTCATTATCGTTCCATGATTGGTTCATTATTATATCTTACCGCATCTAGGCCCGATATCATGTTTAGTGTGTGCTTGTGTGCTCGCTTTTAAGCAGCACCTAAAGAATCGCATCGTAAGGCGGTCTTTAGGATACTTAGGTATCTCAAGCATACCCCAAGTGTAGGTTTGTGGTACCCCAAGAACGCTAGTTTTTATCTCTTGGGTTACTCGGATTCGGACTTTGGCGGATGCCGTGTGGATCGCAAGAGTACCTCCGGTGGGTGCCACTTACTTGGGCGTTCCCTAGTATCTTGGTCAAGCAAAAAGCAAAACTCCGTGGCTTTGTCCACCGCGGAGGCAGAATATATAGCGGCCGGTGCATGTTGTGCCCAAATTCTATATATGAAGCAAACCCTTTTGGACTTTGGAATTAAGTTTGATTGTGTGCCTCTCCTTTGTGACAATGAAAGTGCGGTTAAGATAGCTAGAAACCCCGTTCAACACTCCCGCACTAAGCACATTGATATTCGCCATCACTTCTTGCGGGACCATGAGGCTAAAGGAGACATCTCTTTGCAAGGAGTTAGGTCCGAAGAACAATTGGCGGATATCTTCACTAAACCACTTGATGAGAAAACTTTTTCTAGACTTAGAAGTGAATTGAATGTGCTAGATGCATCTAACGTCATGTAAGTTGCCATGTTCATGTAAGGTTGCATATCAAATAGGTCTTGTCTAACTCCCAAAGGATAGGGGCAAGCTAGAAATAGCTTTTTCTGAGGAAGCCTTTGGCAGGTTTAAACTTGGCAAGATAGATTTACATTACGCCTTGCATGATTCCTGCCATATAGACCTGCACTCATTCAATATCTTGCATTATTTTGTTTGGCATTGCATACGGTAGATTGTCACAAAGGGGAACCCACATCATGAGAAGGAGACTTGTTCAAAATGCAATATCTCAACTCATATGATGTGGATAGAGCAAAATTCTAAAGGTACATGCTTTAAAGAGATAGAAGTTTTCTATACTCTAGCTCACAAAGCATGGGCCTTACATTTTCATGGTTTCACTCCTAACCTTGTGTGTTCTCTTTGCTTAAGGGCTTAGCCAATATGTGGCGCTATATTTAAAGCCTTATATTAGAGGTTAGGAGTTGCCCAAAAAGTCCGAGGACCCATCCTTATCTTTGTGTTTAAGTCCAAGGACACATATGGGCAGTCTTAGGTTTTCTGTAGTCATCGGATTATCCGATGCCAGGGCCAGCAGATCATCGGATCAATTAGTGCTTCAGTTCAAGTCAGATGTCACAAATCAACCGATGAGTTCACTTCAAAAGACATCGGAGCATCCGGTGCTCAGTTTTCCTGGTGCCCTGCAGAAATCGACCGATGATCGCCACCTCAACGTCGGTCCATCCGGTGCTCAAAGAGAGTTTTTGGAACAGCTCTCTGTTGAACTCGACCGATGCATCCTCCGATGATCATCGGTCCATCCGGTGTGTTATGCGCGGCTAGGGTTTGCCCGTGCAGTTTAAAAGGCGGTTCGGCCGCCCTTCGTTTTTTTCTTTTCCTTTCCCCGAGCTCCGCCGCCGCCCGACGCTCTCGCCGCCGTCCTCACGCCCCCCAAGCACCGCCGCCGCTGCCCTCTCCCAGGCGTCGCCGCCGCCTTCCAGCAGCCGCCGCCACCACCTCTCCCGCGCCGCGCCGTCTCCCAGCCGTCGCCGCCGGCTCCCAGGCGCCGCCGCCGCCTCTCCCGCGCACGCCGCCTCCCGCGCGCGCCGCCTCCCAGCCGCCGCTGCCTCTCCCACGCCGCCGCCTCCCAGGCGCCGCCGCCCCCTCCTCCCAGGGCCGCCACCGCCACCTTTCGGCCGCCTAGGCGCCGTCCGTGCCCGCGCCGCCGCCTCTCCCGAACGTGCCGCCGCTGTTCCACTGCACCGCCGCGCCTTTCTCGCCGTCTCCCCTCCACCACTCGCCGCCGGCGCGCATCACCCTCTCCGCTAGGGTTTCGCCGTGGTTCGCCGTTCGTCGATAAGGTTTGCTCCGTGCCGCGCGACGCCCTTCGTTGTTTTCGTCGTTCATCTTCACCGTCGCTAACCCTAGCTCTCAATTGCGTCAAGATGGGGCGCGATCGCAAAGGAAAGGGCAAGGCTATTGAGGAGCCCGCCGCGAAGAAGCGCAAGATGTCCAAGGACGCGCGTCGTGCGGAGTTGGCCGCTCGCGCCGCCGAGGAACGTGAGCGCGGCCATCGCGGTTCCTTACGGATCCGCGAGTCCCGACAGAGGCAGGAGCAGCCTCCGATCCAGCCGGTGCCTCCCGAGGGCTCCGACGAGGAGGAGACCGAGGTGCCGCCTCTCATCCGCCGGCGCACCCCGAGGACTCGGGGAGGTGGACAGACTCCTACGGCGAGTCGGCGCCCCTCTGCGGCTGACCGCACCGAGGACAGAGAGGCCGAAAGGGCCATCCACCTGATGGACACTGCAGTCCGAGTTGCCGAAGAGGTCAGACTCACTGACTACAGGAAGATGAAGGCAAGGCAACTAAAGAAGCTCAGATGGTCAGCATTGATTGAGGGGTGGTTTCCACGGCCCAGGGATGCTCGAGTGGACTCCCGCTTCTGGACCCTGACACAGGCGTCCTTGTACGAGACTTACAGGCGTCGGGGTCACAAGCTATTCCAGCATAACAGCATTAACTGGGATCTGGCAGCAGGACACGGGATCAGGCCCCTTTTTGAGAGATACAGAGGACTGGTGGACTTGCTCTCACACCCGAGGAGTGCTTACGTCGAGGAGTGGGTCAGAGTGTTCTACGCGACACTCTACGTCTCTGAGGGCCGTCGCTCGATTCACTTCATGTTCATGGGGCGGATCCACGACGTATCTCGAGACCTGTTGGGCAGACTGCTTGGTGTGGAGCTCTCCACTACGTGCCTGCACCAGATAGTCTACGGAGACGCAGACCCGCCGAGGAGGCCACTGACTGGAGGAGTGGCACCGCCCTTCGAGGAGATCAGAGGTCTGTTCACACAGCCGTTCACACCTGACCAGCCGAGGGTGCCAGCGCTTCTCACCCCAGCAGCCCGGACAGTTCACCACGTCCTCAGGCGTACCCTGCTACCGAGGTCTGGCTACTTGGAGGGATTCACGAGCCTTCAGCAGACCATCCTGTTCTATGTGATGAACGGGATGGAGTTCGACATAGTAGACATTCTAATCTGCGAGATGGAGGACGTGATCACCGATGGAGTTGGGATGCTACGACAGCTGGTCTTCGGTCACTGGATCTGTCACCTTCTTCACCAGCTGGTTCCAGAGGACACTCCAGGAGTCTCTCAGCTGACGGAGATGCACGTGACCCGGTTCAGCCACTACCGAGTCCCCACTCCGGGAGACCGCCGCCTTGGCCGTCCCGTCGAGCGTGAGGTTCGAGCCAGACTGTCCGAGGAGGACTGGGCAGAGCTGACTCAGGAGGACGCAGAGCTGGCACAGGCAGAGGCTCAGGGAGGAGACCTACAGCACGTATGGTCGGACAGCGACACCAGCGACAGTGTCGAGGAGTACTTCCCTCCTGCTCCTCCCTCACCGAGGCAGCACGACGCAGAGGTAGGAGGCTCAGCTGGTCCACCACCTTCACCTCCTCCAGTGTCAGAGGCTCAGGTGACTCAGCCGTCAGAGCTCACTGCTTTACTTCAGCGGATGGCTCAGCAGCAGGAGCAGCAGGCAGCTCGACAGGAGGAGCTTCAGAGGCAGCAGCAGGAGATGCAGCTGGAGATCGCCCGTCAGAGGCGAGAGGACACCGACAGGTTCACCAACCTTGTCGATCAGATGACGCGACGCACTCTGGACCAGCAGCAGCAGACTCAGCAGATGCTGTTGGGCATCCTGGGGTTGGTCACCAACCTCTATCAGCAGACAGGAGTCGCTCTTCCACCTCAGCACTCAGGACTCGGTCAGGTTCCAGGTGCACCGCCACTGGCGCCAGCTCCAGTACTGCCGCCGACGCCATTCCAGTCCTCACCCCTTCCGGCAGTACCTCCTCCACCGGCGCCAGCAGTCTCTGCGGATCCACCAGCAGCTCCAGCTCCAGCTCCAGCTCCCCCCGCTCCCGCTCCAGCTCCAGCGCCAGCGACCTCCACCTCCAGCAGCTCCGGCGACAGCACCGTCGACGCCGATCGCTTCACCATCGCCAGGAGCGCGCCTGAGTCGTAGTCACTCGACTTTCCTTTTTGGTGCCTTGATGCCAAAGGGGGAGAAGAGTTAGAGTCAGGGGGAGGTTAGCTTAGTTCTAGGGGGAGTACTTGGTTCTAGGGGGAGTGCCTATCCCTTTTGCTACTTTATTGGAGATTACTATTATTTGCTATTTTTGTACTCTGGGTGCTACTCTGTGCTCTTACGCTTTATTAATTATTATTTGAGCCTTCGAGTCACTTGTGTTGCAATTTGTACCTGTTATATTTCTTTTTGAGCATTGCGTTGTAATTCAATTAATTCTATGCTCTACTCGTTGTGTTGTCATCAATCACCAAAAAGGGGAAGATTGAAAGCATCTAGGCCCCCGTGAGATATGGTTTCGGTGATTAATGACAACCGTTCGTTATTACTAATGAGTTTGTGGATGTGAGGTTTCACATATATCACATCAACCGTTAATGAACTATCTATTCACACCATCTACTGCTCATTGGATACAAATGGAGACCCCTCAACGATCTACTAAGGGATCATTCGATATGAAGAACTCATACAAACAAATCTATTCTATCAAAATTGGCAACACAAGAAGCTTACACTTTACCGTAATATCATTTCAAACAAGTGTCAAAGAGGTCACTCAAGAAGATTCCAAAAGATCAACTCAAAATAACTCGAAGCAAACAAGTTGCATTCACCGGATCGTCCGATGTCTTGCAAAATGACTACATCGGTCGAATTTGAGTTGGCAGAAGAAGAAGACCTCAGAGCCCAGTACACACCGGATCATCCGATGTGAAGGAAGTGGCACATCGGTTGATTTCAACAGAAGGATAATTTATGAGTAATTCTGAAGATCAACTCACCGGATCATCCGATGATAAAGTAAGAGAACATCGGTCAATTTCAACCGAAACATTATTTCTGAACCAATTCTGAAGATCAACTCACCGGATCATCCGATGATGAGTTAAAGTGACATCGGTCGATTAAAAGATCCAACGGTTATATCCAACGGTCACATCTGACACATGACATCAGCTAATTTGGAATTCGACCGATGATCATATAAAGGGGTGCATCGGAGGATCCGATGTTAACTGACAAAAGTCTGCCCACTTTTCCAACGGCTATCTCGTGTGGGCTGGCTATAAATACCCCTCCAACCGGCCATTTCGACAAGTCTTGATCACCAGAGCCTCTCTAGACATTCTCAAGCATTCAAGACCAAGAGCTACCACTTCCACACTTCAAAACCTCTTGTACTCCAACTATAGGTTATATCTAGCAAGAGAGAAGCTTGTGTGCGTCCATTCTTGGTGATTGGAATCTCTAGGTAGAGTGAGAGAGAGTGTCTTGGTGACTTCTCTCACCTTGTAAACGTTGGAGGAAGAAGAGATCACTCCGGAGCTTACCAAGGTGTTTGTGGAAGCCCGGAAGATCACCGTTGTACAAGGCTTGAGCTCCACCTTGCCGGTGAAGGCGAACGGAGAAAGAATAGTGGATTCCCTCGTCTTGGTGACTTGGGAGTGGCTATACCCTTTGGTGGGTGCCACAACGTGGACGTAGGAAGATTTTGTGATCTTACCGAACCACGGGAAAAGTTGCCGTGTCTCCGAGTCTCCGCGGGAGTTTGCATTCTTCTCCTCACCCCTTACTATTACGCTTTTACTATTCCGCACTTAACACTCTTGCTTGCGTAGTTAGTTTGCATAAGGAATTGGGCTTCAACCATTAAAGTTTTAAATTGCTCTAAAATTTTAAAAAGCCCAATTCACCCCCCCTCTTGGGCGTTTCGATCCTTACAACGGTTGACGGTTGGCGACGAGGACGGGCGGCGCGGTGGATGGCGACGACGGGCGGCGCGGTGGACGGTGACTATGGATGGCGAGGTTGACGACCGGCGGCGAGGACAGGCGGCACTTTGGACGGCAAGGACGGGCGGCGCGGTGGATGGCGACGACGGGCGGCGCGGTGGCCGGAGACGACGTACGGCGAGGTCGGCCGACGCGCAGAGCGAACGGCGAGGACGGGCGGCGCACGCGGTTGCTACAACGTGGCTCGGACAGGCGGCGGCGGCGGCGGCGTAATGAAGTTGGGAGCTCGCGGCCCAACCTAAATCGGATTTATTTTCGTGTGCCACGAAAACCCACGAAAGTTACGCCTGTAGTTTCGTGAGCCGGAGCGCACACCCACGAAAATCTTCTTTATTTTCGTGAGCCACGGAAACCCACAAAATTACCGCGTCTATTTTCATGTGTCGCCGCCGTAACCCACGAAATTAAGTGTGAGCCACGGACAACCGCTGTGGTAAGTGCCTATATTTTTGTGTGCCGCCACTGTAATCCACGAAATTACGTCGGAATCGCATTTATTTTCATGAGCATCGGTCACCCACGACATTTTATGTCGGTATTTTCGTGAGCCAGCGGAAGAACCCACGAAATTACAATTATTGGCGTGTTTTTGGTCTGGGCACACGAAATTACAAGTCTATTTTCATGTGCCGCCGCCGTAACCCACGAAATTAAGTGTGAGCCACAGACACCCGCTGCGGTGAACGCCTATATTTTTGTGTGCCAGCGCTATAACCCACAAAATTACGTCAGAATCACATTTATTTTCATGAGATTCAGTCACCCACAACATTTTATGTCTGTATTTTCATGAGCTAGCGGAAGAACCCACGAAATTATAATTATTGTCGTGTGTTTAGTTCCGGGGGCACACGAAATTACAACATATTTTCGTGTGCTTAGGTCCTGGCACACGAAATTACACATTATTTTCGTGACCCTTGGGCAAAACCTACGAAATTAGTTTTTATTTTCGTGGGCTATCCTTTAGCCCATGAAAATAAGTTTAATTTCATGAGGGCCGACGAAATTAAAACCGGCACACGAAAATATTTCATTTTCTTGTAGTGGTGTGAGGGACGTATTCATTGGCATCTCAATTGCTAAGTCTATCTCTAACAACATACCCTAAAAATAGAGACCCATTTACCCATTTGAGGTTCCTTGTAATGTGAGATTGGCAACCTATATTAGGCCTTCTCCAACAATGAACGTATTTTAGGTTACCTTCAACCGTTTTTGGCGGGCGTGGCGCAAGGATAGGTGAGGAGCTGGGTGCGGCAGGGTAGAGCGAGTGGGGCGTAGGGTGAGGTTGAGTTGGTTGTCGGGTTCCTCGGTCGAACCAAGTCCGTCGGCCCCGACCGTGTGTGGCGAATCACCGAGGTCGCGAAGGCGGGGAGGAGATCAGGGTGGCAGGGCGAGGTATATCAGGGCGAGGGAGGCTCAGAGTGGGGCAAGGTAGGGAAAGGGTGGCGCGGCACGAGGAGCTCGAGGTGGCAGGGTGGAGCGAAGAGCTCGGGGCGTAGGGGCGGAGCAAAGAGCTCGGGGCAAGGTAGGGCAAGGGCAGCGCGGCATGAGAAGCTCGAGGTGGCGAGGCGGGGCTGATCAGGGGCGGAGCGAAGAACTCGGGACGACGCAGCGAGGTTGGGCGCAGGATGAGTGACTCGGGGCGAGGCTGACCGAGGGCGGTGCGTGTCACACCCGGTTTTTCCGAAGGTCAACTGAATGATTCTCACATGTATGCCTAGATCATTTTCTCATACATGTGACGACAAAGAGTGAAACATCATTTAAATATAAGCCAAGTGTGCGAATACATTAAAGTCTTACATAATTTGTCTAAAAAGACTATTAAATTATTGGATACATCATAAATAACGCAGCGGAAATGAAGTCTTGTGGGCTCCATCGCAAGTGTTGCCCGGGGGACTTCATAAACCTAGAATGCACCTTTAGGGTCAAATGCATCGTTGTTGTACTCCTTGTCTTCGCCAGGGCCTGAGCAACAAATAAATCCAGCAATGAGCAAGCTTGAGTACCAATGGTACTCAGCAAGTGTGAGAAATTAATGTTATGCAAGCTAGGACAAGGCAAGTCTTTAATCATGGTCAATGCACTACGCATTAATTCCTATCACCTTACCTTATTAAGCACCTATATTACTACATGAGTGAAGTAGTCCCAATCCCATAACCTCATTGCCATCGTTAAGCTCCTCGCTTAACATCCTCAACTTCTCAATTCATCATCCTCTAATCATGAAGAAGTTCAAGCCGTTCTTGACCGTGAGCACTACCGTCATGATAATTTCTAACTCTGTAGAGTGTGTACCTATTTACCCACAAGTAGTGATTTCATCCCCCGTTTCTGGATGGACTAAAGAACCTCCATTTTTCCTGTGGCCGTGAACCACGTTCACACTTCCTAGGTGTGTAGACAGGATATCACTATGAGGCTTTTACAAATGGATTCCCGACGAGTATGAGCCTACTGAGGTTTGACCCCTAACAGCATCCAAGAGGCTTCAACCTCCGCTGCAATTGCCCCCTCTTAAGCCTTGCGATTCCTATGGTAGTCCAGCTGACACCTATTTCCCGCACCTTCCAAACACCCACACTACGTCGGAAATACACCTAATTAATTGGCCAAGTTGCCCCATCTCAGCATGTGGTGGCACGGAAAAACCAGATTAAATGCTCCATGAACCGGTCCTTAGAACCCAGGCAAGCACTAAACACAAACCCATTGTCTCGTGCATACAACATCAACCAAAACATACAGTTTGCCTAGATTCCTATCTCTACCAATTCATCCTACATCATCAATAGTAAATAACCAAGGTTTGCAGTTCAAATCCCAAGTATCCTAATTCTAAGCATGGCTAAGCATAAAGAATATCCATAATAAACATATTAAGTAATTCTCAACCCAGGATACAAGGAATAAGACATGAAAAGCTAGAGGAAACTTCCTAACATGGGTTTCATAATTCATATGACAATGCAAATAATCCTAACTAACATTCCTAGTTTAGGTACAAAGTGGTCAAGGACACTTGCCTTCTTCTTGCTGCTCGGGGAACGGAAAGTCTTGCTCCTAGAAGTTGAGAGCCGGCTTTGTGTCTGGTTCTACTTATGCAAACATACACATAGCAAAAACAAGCAACACTCCCTAAGAATTCATACACATACACACTCATACAAGTCAAACATGCATAAAACATAGCCTCAATTTATGTGTTTAGCCTAAAAGCACTAAAGTCTACATATATGTATTCATTTCAGGTCTCTTATGATGAAATTCTCATTTTAGCCTCATATAATGTTGATACCAAATTTTGATGTGTTTGTGTGAATATATATTGCCTTTAAACTTATTTTTAGCCATGAGATGAGTATAAAAGAGGGTGTTTTCTATCTAAACAGAATTTCACATCTTCTTATCAATTTCTAAAACATAAATTTCCTATTCCAAATCCTACATGAACATTTCCTAAAGTATTTATCATTTTACATAAGTTTCAGATTTGTTTTATACCTAAAAATGATTTTTTCAGCAACAAACAGAATTTAAATTATGTTTTCAGAATTCATTTTCCATCTAACTCCAAATTTTAAACCGTTCTAAAAGTTTTCAAAGTGCTAGCGCAACCTAAACTGAATTTGCATAAGTGTTTGCACTTCTATTTAAATTCAAATCACATTCAAAAGTCTAAATACCTAAATCTTTTACAGGGTCCAAAATTAAATTCTACACTACTGCAGGATCCAAAATTATATTTTCCATAAAATTTAGGGCCTATACATCAAATACAGACAACTTTTCCTAATTTCTATTAAGTCCAGGTGCTAAAACAGTTAATTATACCTGTTTGCATAGTTTCCAGATTTAAAGTGTGCGACTCAAATTAGAACCGCGAAGGGGTTGCCTCGATTTGATTTCAGCCGCGCGATTTCAAACAGACGCCCCACAACGTGCCATGTCAGTCCGTCCGGGGAGAAACACAGCGCGCGGTGGCGCTCAGCGGCGGAGGCGGTGATCTCGCCGACGAGGTTTCAGATCTTCATCTACAAGCGCTAAAAACTCGGAACTCTTGGCACAGATCGGCATAAAGGAGGTGGGGGAGCTCACCTAGGCTATTCTCTTGGACCCAAAGAGCTCGGAAAGTCGGTCGACGATGAGGAATGGCGGCGGCGACTTGCTGTGCTCGTCGGAGTGGCAGTTGGGGTCAGCGATCCTTCGGGTTTTCGGGTCGTGGAGCTTCCCTGTGGTCCAGCAATGGCGTATCGAGGGTGAGAGGGAATCAAAGTGAAGGAATTCGATGTCTTCAGCTGCGACCGGTGGCTAGCCCTTATCGGAGTGCGTCGGCGTCGAGTTTCCCAGCGTGTTCTCGCTGCGAGACAGATGCCTACGGTTTGCTCAGGTCACTGCGGAGAATGGAGACGCGTTAGGCAAAAGAAATCCACACGGGATGAAGAGAATCGTGGAGATCCGTGGCATAACTCACCGGGGAGGCGCGGTTGCAAGCGGGGGAAAATAGAGGGGCTCCCGGGAGGAAACGGAATCGGGCGTGGAGTCCGGGTGCGGGAGAAGCTGGGAGATCGGCTAGCGGTTGGGGAAGACAGCGCTGACATGTGGGGCCCGTGTGACAGTGAGAGGGAAGAGGGGGAAGGCGGGTGGGCTGGCTGCTGGGCCGCGCGGGAGTTTCGGCCCAAGTGCGCTCCGCTTCTCTTTTTCCTTTTTCTTTTTCAGTTTTCCACTTCCAATATGAATTCAACTTTGAACTTTTGAATTTTACACATGCAACACATCCAAATTTCTTGTTTTAAAATTTTGAAGTTGTTGGGTGTTACGGTGCGGGGTGAAGAGCTCGGGGTGGCGGCGTGGGGTGAGAAGCCTGGGGCGGTGCAACAAAGTTTGGCGCGGGGCGGCGGGGCTAGGCGAGGGAGGCACGAGGCACGGGGAATCGGAGGAAGAGAAGCGTTTGGTGGAATGGGTATTTTGTGGAGAGTAGCTATATTTGGGGCACCGAAGAGATAAAACCCAAAATGGGCTTTGTGAATAGGTATTCTGTTGGAGAAGGTTTTGGCTTCTTCTTAAGATCTAAAATGGGTTTAGGTTCCCATTTAAAGCAGCTGTTGGAGACAGCCTAACTGTGATCCTGTGTAATGGAAAGGTATTTGTTGGTGTCGATTCGAACAGTAATAATAAACTAAAATTAGAAATTTTTTGTATACGGTTAAAATCGCAATCACGAATCTCCATGCCTAATCTGATGGCCGTGGGCCTGTACCCTTTGGCCCGCGTGCAGGGGCGCCGATTGGCAATCGCCCACCTCGTCGAGCTCGTGTTTAAGCCTGCCGCGCGCGAGCGGATGCCGACGCGAGAAAAGCCAACGAAACAGAGACGCGCGCGGATACCGATGCTGACGCGGTGATCGTGCGCGGGGTCCATGTTCCCACTCCCGCGTCCGCCGCGGCACACCGTATTGCCCCGCCCCATCAACTTTAGAGGAAAACAAATCAGAAATTCGACGAGGGCACCATGGCCGCCGCCGCCGCCGCCTCGGCCTCCTTCCCGGCCGTGCGGCTCCGCCTCGACGGGCGCAGGCCCTCTCGCGTGGCCGCCGCCGCGGCAACCACGGCGGCCGAGGCGTCGCTCGCAGCTGTTCCGGCGCCCCCGCCGGCGCCGACGCTGCGGGTGGCGCCGGATTCGCTGCAGCGGGAGAGCGGGTGCCTCGTGGCGGGCCCGATGGATCGCGGAGCGGAGGGGGATGAGTTCGGGGACAGCGCGGGTGCGGGAGGGTCCGGCGCGATGGAGTACCTGACCAGTGTGCTTTCGTCCAAGGTGTACGACGTCGCCATCGAGTCGCCGCTGCAGCTCGCCACCAAGCTCTCCGACCGCCTCGGTGTCAACCTCTGGGTCAAGCGCGAGGACCTGCAGCCTGTAGGCATCAGCGACTCGCAACCTTACTGCTATTTATCACGCTGATTTGTGTCCATGAACGCGCCTTGTTAGGCCAATTTATTTCCCTTGACGTTCCTTACGTTTGATGAGAATGCCGGGCTTCAGAAGCAATAGTTGCTGCATGTTTTGTGGAATCTTTTTTTTTTTGCAATTGTTATTGACGATAGTTTGAATGTTCTATAGAACATTTCATCAGAGTGGTGCTTTTGGGATTTACTAAGGGATGATATGTTTTGTTGTTCAGCGGGCTTGAATAGACGTTTGGATTCTCGCCTAGGTACTGGTACGTCCCTTTATTTTTCCACCATGACGGTAGTATTCCTGCAAGCATAATAGACTTCACACGGTATTTTACACTGTTAACGCCGTTAAATATCTCTCAATTTCATTTGTAGTGTTGATTTTCGAGTGCTGGTAATTAGATATGAATGTACTTTCTGTCCGTTTATATACATACCTTTGATACAGTGGCGGATCCAGAGCAGAATAGTAAAGGGGGCTGATCCACGATAAAAATCATCAATCTTTCTTCCATGGCAATAAAAATCAAGTAAGGGCTCTTGGGGGGCTCCATTGTCCAATGGGCAGAAGGGGGGGGGGGTCTGGAGCCCCCCCCCCCCCCCTGCTGCCCCGTTGGATCCGCCACTGCTTTGATACATAGTTGGTTCATAATTTTTTTTACTGTTCTAAGTGTTGCACATGTGCCGAATTTCTGAAAAGGTGCAGAACTGTTTGATTTCTTTATTTTCTTTACTTGGTAAAGGTATTCTCATTCAAGTTGAGAGGAGCATATAATATGATGGCAAAACTCTCCAGCGAGCTGTTGGGAAGGGGTGTCATCTGCTCCTCTGCTGGAAACCACGCGCAAGGCGTTGCTCTTTCTGCTCAGAGACTAGGATGTGATGCCGTTATAGTCATGCCCGTGACAACACCAGAAATCAAGGTTATTGATCCTTATATGCCAGATGTTAAATATACCCCATTACACAATTTATTTTGCTACAGAAACGGGATTTGTACTTCATTATCTAAAATAATGCAATTTAGTTTACTTAATTCTCATCAAATAATAAACATGTTACCTAATTCCAGTGGCAATCAGTGAAGAGACTGGGTGCAACAGTAGTTCTCAAGGGAGACTCGTACGATGAAGCTCAGTCATATGCAAAACTGCGATGTGAGCAAGAAGGCCGCACATTTATACCTCCTTTTGACCATCCTGACATTATTGCTGGACAAGGAACTGTCGGCATGGAAATTGTTCGTCAACTGCAAGGCCCACTGCATGCAATTTTTGTACCTGTGGGAGGTGGTGGATTAATTGCTGGAATTGCTGCCTATGTAAAACGGGTTCGCCCAGAGGTGAGAATTGTATTGTAGCATTTTTTTCTACACAATGTTATGCTCATTAAGTTTATCTACTTGGGATCAAGGAGACATTGACTCGTTCTTTAAGTGTATTGTGGAGATTGAATTATTTCTCAACAAGACAATCTTGCAATTTTAATCCTTTCCACCATTGAGCCCAGCACATATTTCTTACCTTGGTCTATAGTCAGATTGATAATGTTTTGTTATTTTGCAACAATTCTTTTGACAGGTGAAAATAATTGGAGTAGAACCATCAGATGCAAATGCAATGGCTTTGTCCTTGTGCCATGGTAAAAGGGTAACATTAGAGCATGTTGGAGGGTTTGCTGATGGTGTAGCTGTCAAAGCTGTAGGAGAGGAGACATTTCGTTTGTGCAAAGAACTTGTAGATGGCATTGTTATGGTCAGTCGGGATGCTATCTGTGCTTCAATAAAGGTTGGAACCACACATTTATTTGTTTACTACTACTTAGTATTTTAAATGGCCAATGAATGAATGGTGTTATATTTTCATCCCTCTTCTCACTTGAAGCTCAAGATACAATTCTCTGTGAAAAGAATAAATGAAGATTGCTGATTTTCTTGCATCATGGTCCTGGTTGTGGGCTGATCTGCCTCTGGCCCAGGGCGGCCAAAAATGGGCCGAGTGGGCTGGTCTGCCCTGGCCCAGGCCGGGTCCCCTTCTAGAAGAAATCTTAGTCTTCTTAGAGATAGACTAATAGATCCTTTTGTAATAGATTAAGACTCTTGTAAGGGGGGCTATATAAACAAGCCAAAACACCCCAAAAGTTGAGAGAGATCAATAGAGAAGAATTCCTCCTCCTCAAACCCTAGCCGCCTCCATCTCTTCCCCTTGCTGCAACCGCCGCCCCCCCTCTTTCTCCAGGTCAGCGCCACCACCAGGAACCCTAGCCGCCACCAGGGGCTAGGGTCTGCCGCCGCCCAGGTCTTCTCCAGCCGCCCCTCAGGGCTGCTGTTCCAGCCGCTGCCCAGGGCATCTCCTTCCTCAAGTCGCTGCCTCCCTCCTCAACCCTAGCTGTCACCAGGCTTGGATCAGCCACCATCAAAGCCAGAGTTCAGATTGATCTGCTAGGGCAGATCAGTTTGTACAGCAAGAACAGAGAAGTTTTGGGGCTGGAATTGCAATATTGGTGGCATCAGAGCCAGTTTCGACCCTAGGCTGAATTCTGCAAGATGTCGTCTACACCTACAAGCAGCGGCAGCGCCATCATCCATGCGACACCCTCACCGGCAGCTCGTGAGGTGAACACCGGGACGGGGTTCCCCGTGCTCACCAAGACCAACTACGTGGAGTGGGCTGTCATGATGAAGATCAAGCTGAAGGCACGACTGCTTTGGAAGGCCGTGGAGGAGGGGAACGTGAGCGAGCAGGAAGATACGATGGCGCTTGACATCTTGGTCAGCGCTGTCCTGCCGGAGATGATCACGACGATCGGAGAAAAGAGGACGGCGAAGGAGGCATGGGACACGATTGCCATCATGCGGGTCGGGGCCGACCGCGTGAAGAAGACGACGGCGTAGCAACTCCGGAAGGAGTTCGAAGACGCTGTCTTCAAGGATGGCGAAAGCGTGGAGGACTTCTCCCTCCGCCTGAGCGGCATGCTATCATGGCTTGCGTCGCTAGGGGAGGAGATAGGAGAAGAGAGGGCCGTGGAGAAGCTCATGCGAAGCGTTCCAGAACGCTTCTAACAAATCGTGGTGGCGATCACGACACTGCTAGACGTGTCGACCCTCACCTTGTCGGAGGTGACGGGGCGTCTCAGGGCGGCTGAGAACGCCTTCGACTCGACGCACCGGAAGGGAGGAGTACACAACGGCCAGCTGTACCTCACTCAGGAGGAGTGGGAGGCATAGCAGAAGGAGGAGCGGTCTACCCAGTCCGCGGGTTCTAAGAGGGGCGGCCGAAAGGGCCCGCCCAAGAAGAACGGAGGCAAGAAGGGAGGTTCCGGGAAGGATATTCCGTGGGACCAGTGCAGGAAGTGCGGGAAGAAGGGCCACTGGGCCAAGGAGTGTCGGTCGAAGCCTAAGGAGGAGCCGCAGCAGCAGGCTTTCGTGGTGAAGGCGGAGGAGGAGGGCACCTTGTTTATGACAAGGGTGTCCTCTGTACAGGAACGTCCTACACGCCCACTGGAGATAGTGGAGGAACGTGTCTTCGCTCACCGCAACAACGACGACGACTTTGACGACACTCGTTGGTACCTCGACACAGGCGCGACCAACCAGATGACGGGTTCGCGCGCCGTCTTCTCCGAGCTCGACGAAAACATCGTCGGAACCATCAAGTTCGGCGACAATTCCGTCGTGCATATCCAGTGGAAGGGTACGGTCCTATTCGCCCCCAAGACGGGTGAGCACAGGAGGTTCACTGGCGTCTACCTCATCCCGCGCCTCACTACCAACCTCATCAGCGTCGGCCAGCTGGATGAGGATGGCTACAGCATCACGGTGCACGGAGGAGTGATGCACATAAGGGATGAGCAGCAGCGTCTCCTCACACGAGTTCAGCGCGACGACAGCAAGCTGTACTCCATCAGGCTCAACATCACACGTTCGGTTTGCCTAACTGTGAGGCGTGATGATGTTGCGTGGCGTTGGCACGAACGCTACGGACACGTCGGCTTCCAGGCGCTTCGGAAGTTGGCATGAGAGGAGATGGTGCTCGGGCTTCCGCAAATTGATCACGTCGATCAACTATGTGAAGCTTGCTTGGTCGGGAAACAGAGGTGCTCCACCTTCCCCAAGCAAGCTCGACGGCGCGCAGAGGGCGCGCTCGACCTTGTCCACGGCGACATCTGCGGGCCTATCACGCCGACGACTCCAGACGGCAAGAAGATGTTCTTGTTGCTAGTGGATGACATGAGCCACTATATGTGGCTCTATCTTCTAGCAACCAAGGACAAGGTGTCCGACTTAATTCAGCAATTCAAGGCGACAGCTGAATTAGAGTCCGGGAGGAGGCTGAAGCTACTCCGTACTGATCGCGGAGGCGAGTTCACCTCACAGGAGTTCGGTGAGTATTGCGCTCAACACAGAGTACAACATCAGCTCATAGCCCCGTATACGCCGCAACAAAACGGGGTTGTGGAGCGGCGCAACCAGATGGTGGTCGGCATGGCGAGGAGCATGTTGAAGGCGAATGGATGCCCGGAATTTTTTGGGGTGAGGCAGTTATCACGGTTGTCTATATCTTGAATTGATCCCCCATCCGCGGCCTCGACGGGAAGACGCCATATGAAGCTTGGCATGAAGAGCGACCAACCGTCAATTATTTCTGAACTTTTGGGTGTGTGGGGCATGTTAAGAACACACGCCCCCACCTGAAAAAGTTGGAAGACCGGTGTACTCCGATGATTTTTCTTGGCTATGCTGCAGGGACGAAGGGCTATCGGATGTATAATCCGGCTGATAGGTGCACACACTTATCACGTGACGTGATATTCGACGAGGCGGCCAAGTGGGACTGGGGAGAAGGAGCAGGAGAAGAGGACTACACCGCCTTCCACGTCGACTCCTTAGGTCTAGCACCTGCTGTTCCAGCACCCAGAGAGGTGCTGAAGGGTCCGGAGGGGCCGAACAACACCCCTGCAGAGAGGTGCGCCAGTCTCCAGACCTGCTGGAGAGGGTCCAGCACCTACAACGACACCCCAAAGGTCCCTGCAGGGACTGTCCAGCACAAATCAGGGCTAGGACAGTCCTGCACGGGGGTCAGCAGCAGCGGGGGGTTCCGGACTTGAAGATTCCAGCACCTTCATCACGCCCCGGAATTCTCCACGGCCCAACTGCTTCGCCACACCGCTATCGGACCCCGGCAGCAACGTCGTCACGCCTACTACAACGACGGCGAAGCAGGGCTAGGACAGTCCTGCACGGGGGTCAGCAGCAGCGGGGGGTTCCGGACTTGAAGATTCCAGCACCTTCATCACGCCTCGGAATTCTCCACGGCCCAACTGCTTCGCCACACCGCTATCGGACCCCGGCAGCAACGTCGTCACGCCTACTACAACGACGGCGCGAAACTACAGTTCCGCACGATGCGCAACGTGCTTGGAACCCTCACCCCTCCTGGTCGGGCTGAGCGCCCACCAAGCTTGGAGGAGGGGGAGCTCATGTTCACCACCGCGGAGGAGCCCACGTCCTTCGCCGATGCTAAGGAACACCCGTGCTGGAGACGGGCCATGCTTGAGGAGATGGAGTCTATAGAAGAAAACAAGACTTGGCAACTTGTTGATCTTCCTGCAGGACACAAGCCCATTGGCCTCAAATGGGTGTTCAAGGTGAAGAAGGACGAGCATGAGGAGGTGGTGAAGCACAAGGCTCGACTGGTGGCAAAAGGCTATGTCCAACGGCAAGGAATAGATTTTGACGAGGTATTTGCTCCTGTAGCTCGTCTCGAATCTGTTCGCTTGCTCCTTGCAGTTACTGCACACAAGGGGTGGGAGGTACACCACATGGACGTGAAGAGCGCCTTCCTGAACGGCGACTTGATGGAGGAGGTGTACGTCTCCTAACCCGCTGGCTTCATCATCGACGGAGCCGAACAAAAAGTGTATCGGCTCAAGAAGGCTTTATATGGACTTCGTTAGGCGCCCAGGGCCTGGAATGCCAAGCTCAATGATAGCTTGCTATCGCTTAGTTTCCAGAAGAGTACGAGCGAGCACGTGATCTATTTTTGTGGGGCTTAAGATGAGAAGCTGATCGTCGGCGTGTACGTCGACGATCTTGTGATCACAGGAGGAGGCAATCTCAAGAAGTTCAAAGGGGAGATGATGAAGAGGTTCAAGATGAGCGACTTGGGTCTCTTGTCATATTATCTTGGCCTGGAGGTGCGGCAAACTGATGCAGGGATAATCGTTGGGCAGGCGGCCTACGCTTCCAAACTTGTCACTAAAGTTGACCTGGAAGGATGCAACTCCTGTGCATTCCCCATGGAGCAAGGCCTCAAGCTTTACAAGACAAGTGATAGCCCGTTGGTGCATGCAACGGACTATAGGGGCTTGGTTGGAGGGCTGCGATACTTGGTGAACACACATCCCGATCTCGCCTACTCGGTCGAGTACATGAGTCGGTTTCTGGAGGAGCCCAAGGAGGATCACTTTGTTGCAGTCAAACGCATTGTACGCTACATAGCGGGTACAATCAGTTATGGAGTCTTCTATGCAAGAGGAGGAGACATGGAGCTTATTGGGTACTCGGATAGTGACTATGCGGGAGACTAGGAGGATCGTAAGAGTACAAGCGGGGTGCTGTTTTGTCTTGCAAACAGCCCCGTTTCATGGCAGTCCTGCAAGCAGAAGGTGGTGACCTTGTCCTCATGTGAAGCAGAGTATATCGCAACAGCTCAAGGGGCATGTCAAGGTGTATGGATGGCACGGCTGATGGAGGACTTAGCTGAAAAATCGAAGGTGCCGGTGCTGCGGGTTGATAACAAGTCAGCTATAGACTTGAGCAAGAACCCGGTACACCATGACAGAAGCAAGCACATCGACGTCAAGTACCACTACATACGGGAGTGTGTGGACAGCGGTACTATTGTGCTTGAGCAAATCTCCACTCAAGACCAGATGGCAGACATCTTGACCAAGGCTCTTGGAAGATAGAAGTTCGTGGAGATGAGGAGAAGGATCGGGATCCTACACGTGGGCCAGTGTCAGGATTAGGAGGAGAATATGGGCTGATCTGCCCCTGGCCTAAGGCGGCCAAAACTGGGCCGAGTAGGCTAGTCTGCCCTGGCCTAGGCCGGGTCCACTTCTAGAAGAAATCTGAGTTTAGTCTTCTTAGAGATAGACTAATAGATCCTTTTGTAATAGATTAAGACTCTTGTAGGGGGGGCTATATAAACAAGCCAAAACACCCAAAAAAAAAGTTGAGAGAGATCAATAGAGAAGAATTCCTCCTCCTCAAACCCTAGCCGCCTCCATCTCTTCCCCTTGCTGCAGCAGCCGCCCCCCCCCCCCTCTTTCTCCAGGTCGGCGCCACCACTAGGAACCCTAGCCGCCACCAGGGGCTATGGTCTGCCGCCACCCAGGTCTTCTCCAGGCGCCCCTCAGGGCTGCTGTTCCAGCCGCTGCCCTGGGCATCTCCTTCCTCAAGTCGCTACCTCCCTCCTCAACCCTAGCTGTCACCAGGCTTGGATCAACCACCATCAAAGCCAGAGTTCAGATTGATCTGCTAGGGCAGATCAGTTTGTACAGCAAGAACAGAGAAGTTTTGGGGCTGGAATTGCAACACTGGCCTGTCCAAACCACCAATTAAAGAACTTTGTTAAAGTTACGTAGTGAAAACTGTGCAGCATTTCCTCACATGTGTACATGTATGTGTCAACTGTCTTTGCATTCCAATATTACATCAACACATTTACATTCCCTTTTCCCTTCTGCATTGTACGTATATGCACTCTGTCTGTAGTACATGGTGCTGAAAATATCTTTTCTCATGTGCAGAATATGTTTGAGGAGAAAAGAAGCATTCTTGAGCCTGCTGGTGCCCTTGCACTGGCAGGGGCTGAAGCCTACTGCAAATTCTATGATTTGAAAGGAGAAACTGTTGTTGCAATAACAAGTGGAGCAAATATGAACTTTGATCGACTTAGACTAGTAACTGAACTTGCTGATGTTGGTCGGAAACGGGAAGCAGTGTTAGCTACATTTCTGCCAGAGGAGCAGGGAAGCTTCAAAAAGTTTACAGAATTGGTATGTCTTCTGTTGGACTGTTGTTCATAAGTGGGGTAAACATCGCCAAGAGGATAGCCGGGTGGCGGAGGCTTGATTAGAATGGGATTAGACTGGGGTGATGAACATAAGAATGGGACCAAATTGATTCTTCATTGCTTAATTAGAAGAGATACAACCCCATCCTTATATAGATGGGAGGACCTAAACCTTATGAAACTAGTATCTTGAATTAAGGAACGAACTCAATCTAATCCTATCTCTTAAAGCATAATTAAACAATCTAGGGTTCATGCCTGCTACAGTAATCCACTGGCTCAAATCCCTACCAACCTGCATCTGCAGGTGCTGTGGTGGGGCCATGGTTGAAACCCAAGGAAGCCCCATGCCTCTAAAAGGGTACCTGGTGCTCTTGTTGGTTTATCGCCTCCCATGCCACCATAGCTTCTGCTGCTCTTGATGGAATGAGAAGTTCTGCCCTTGGAGGTTGAATGAGATATGAGAGGCAGTACAGCTGTTGCACTTGCAATGCCATGGACACCCTTTTCTCCATTTCCTCCCTCCCTCTAACTCTAACACAGCTCGTACTGTTGTTGGTGAATTTGGTGAAGCCCAAGGAAGTCCCATGCCTCTGAAGGGACACGACGCAGATACCCAGCTCTTGTTGCTCGTATCGCCTCCCATGCCGCCATAGCTTCTGTTAAGAAGTTCTGCCCTTGTCGCCTGAAATGAGAAGCAGTACAGCTATTGCACTTGTCATGCCATGGACACCCTTTTACCCTCCTTTAAACATTGGCAAGAGACACCCTTTTACCCTCCTTTAAAATGGGTTAAGAGTTAGAATGGGTTGATGAACATAAGAATGTGACTTGATTAATTTGTCATAGAAAGAGATACAACGACTTGACCCCTACAGAACTATATATTTAGAATTAAGGAAAGAACATACTCTAATCATAGCCTAAGTAAACAATCTAGGGACGATGCCTGCTACAGGGCGCACTCTGCAGTAGCGGGCCTACTAAAGTACTTTACCAGCCCAAAGGCCCTACCTAGGACCTGCACATGACATGCCTTGCAATTATTCTGCAAATAGAGAACAGTTGAAAATATATTTCCTTTCTTGTGACCTCTCATTCTGCAGGTTGGTCAGATGAATATTACTGAATTTAAATACAGATATGATTCCAATACAACAGATGCTCTTGTTCTTTACAGGTAGGCATATTTTTTTCTATCTATTGGGTTGTCTGAACTACTAATTATTGATACATGTAACGATGGTTACCATATAACATTCTTCTAGTATTTTGTAACATCATTGTGGTTTATTACAGTGTTGGCATCTACACTGATAATGAGCTTGGAGCAATGGTTGATCGCATGGAGTCTGCAAAACTGAAAACTGTTAACCTTACTGACAATGATTTGGCAAAGGACCACCTTAGATACTTCGTGAGTTTCCATTTTCTGTGATGCACATAACCATTGACACACTTTGTTATGGCAAAGAGATCAATTGTTAACTTTGTTTGTTTGCTAGCATTATTACGAAAATAAAAAATAGTACGTGTGTTGCAAACTTGCAATAAACTGGATATGCATTGCACTTACTCACATGCCTTGCAGCCCAGGGTGATTTTTTTAAATTGTATCCTGTTTAGTTTGCAAATATGAATATCTGCCTCAAAAATGTAGGGTGCAGTCGACATATTTTGTAATTTTCTGCTGTGCACCTCCATGTTTGGAATTCTTAAAAATGTTTTTTCAGTTCCATTTTGGCCATTTCTTCTGTATCTATTTTTCTATCTTACTCGATCAATTTCAGATTGGTGGCAGATCAGAAATAAACGATGAACTTGTTTACCGGTTCATTTTCCCAGAAAGGCCTGGTGCCCTTATGAAATTTTTGGATGCATTCAGCCCTCGTTGGAACATCAGCCTTTTCCATTACCGTGCACAGGCATGTGATGTTCTTTTTGTCTTTCCTCGATAGTGCCCATCTACACAATTTGATAATATGAAAGATGTATATGCAGGCTGTAGTTGTTCTTGGGTTCTCATATTTTTTCAGCTTTTATGTTGAATAAGCACTGGAGACAAATAAATAGGGTAGGAAATATGCATATTCAATGATGTGACAATTCTCTTATGCAGGGTGAAGCTGGAGCAAATGTATTAGTTGGCATACAAGTGGCACCAGAGGAATTTGATGAATTCAGAAGTCGAGCTGATAATCTCGGGTACGAGTACATATCAGAGCTGAACAATGAGATATACCGGCTTCTGTTGCGCAATCCATAGATCTAATATCACCGAGTCACATTTGATGGTTAATTTCTGTTGCTCCTCCCATAAATTGGCAAGGCTATCCAAGAGAAAAATCTTGGAGTAAAGCCACCTCAATATCTATCTTTTGTTGCAGTAGTATTCCATTTGTTAGCTTGTTAGATAATGTAGTGCATCTGTGTTATTGTGGTTGTGGTCTCAATTTATGAAATAAGGATAATAAATATGTAAGCTGAATCTATATTAATAAGAATGTAATAACTTGGGCGGCATCATCACCTAAACCCCCTATCTCTTTGCTGTGTCAAGTATCAAGCAAATTTGAGTTAGGTTACAAAGTATTGTGTATAACAGGATGTGTTACTAGGAAAAAAATTGCACACATTTTTGGAATTGCATTGCCTCATACCTGGCATCTGCCTCATGCGAGTCAGAATGTAAACATATCATATACTCTTAGATGTGTCCAAAGTCCGGTCTATGAAAGTATCTCACATTAGCGTTCACACGTAAATTAAAACATGTCCTGAACCTTATTTGCGAAGGCATGATTCATGTGATGAGAATTCGAGGATGTGTGCCTTACTATTCTAGTGTGCTGTTGTGGCCCTGTTCGGCAGAGCTTAAGCTCGTTGAAAAAAACAGCTTATCTAAAACGCTGGTAGAAAATAACTTATGTTTATATCTTGTTTTTAATTTATTTTAAGAAACAGCTGATTTAATAAGTTGTTACAGAAGTCTACTGTTTGACATAATTTTTTACTTTTATGAAAAAAATATGCCAGAAGCTATGTGAAATTTGCAATGGGTCACTGGAACAGCATAACGAGAGGTAGTTGAGTCGTCAATTAGTAATCATCTCTCAATCTTCTAAGTTGCCGCCATGTCTCGTGGATGGCAGCATAAAGAAAAGAATTCGTTATAAATGACCGTTTAGGCACTCACCTTCGCGCACAACAATCATCGCTATTAACACAAGCAAGCAGCACATCATATCTAACATCTATAGGAGACTAGACAAACATATCTTAAAATTTGGTAAAGTCACTGCGTAACCGAGGATGATTAGGTGAAACTGCAAGCGTGGTTTGGAGCAAACAATAAAATACTTATATTTTGAGATAAAGCCTACGAATGCTTATATTTTAAAATACGTCAGAAATTCGTAAAATTTGAAATGGGCGGCTTATTCGAGAGCGCCTCGTTCCATAAGTTTATCTCCAACCGAACAAAAACAGCAGCCCAAACTTATTTTGAGTCCTTAGGTGCAACCCAAACAGTTTCTAACAGCATATACAAATGGGATATCTATTTTGCATATGAGGAGAGATGATAGCTAAAAATGAGGATAGCATTTCTGTTAGTGAGATAAAATTTATATTCTATTAGAGATATAAAATATTTGTCTTCTCTATTTATTTTAGCTCTTTAGTTTTGCCTCTCTAAAATGCATATCATTGTTGGTGATTTTCTGCTGAGATCCAACGGCTCTCGGGCCTCGCACACATCTCGTCCGCGTTCAAACGTCAATAACAGCCGTATGCCCGGGCCCACGCCCAGCAGTCCTACGAACGACCTCGCTGCATCCCTGACCCCACGATCCTTGTGACCCCACTACCAGTCACTCAGCTTTCCCACGCCGGCGTTTGGACGCCTCGTCTACGAGACGCATCCTCCTCACCACCTCCAGGCAAAACTACGTAGCACTCGCTTTTAAAATCTGTTGATGCGATTTTCATTTCTTCCCACTCGTTAGATCCCACCGCGTTCCGCTGCTCGCCGCCGACGACCACCGCGGCCTTATTAGAACCTCCGGCGGACAGGGTCGCGCGTGCTCCGCCGAGATGGCGACCATGGGGAGCCTGATCGGGCTGGTGAACCGGATCCAGCGCGCGTGCACGGTCCTCGGCGACCACGGCGGCGGCGGCGGGGGTTCCCTCTGGGAGGCTCTCCCCTCCGTTGCAGTCGTCGGCGGTCAGGTACGTACACATCGCCACATACCTGCTTGCTCCGCTCGGAGATCCGCCCGCCCCCGCGCGCAGATCTGGCCAGCCGCTCATTGCGTTTTCTTCTGGTGCCTCCAGAGTTCCGGAAAGTCGTCGGTGCTCGAGAGCATAGTCGGGAGGGACTTCCTGCCTCGTGGATCTGGTAATGCAGTCGGTTGATCGCCGTACTGTTTGATTTGGGCCGGCTCGTGTATTTGATGATTCAATTTGGGTTTGGTCAGGTATTGTTACGAGGAGACCTCTAGTGCTGCAGCTGCACAAGACGGAAGGTGGACAGGAGTACGCCGAGTTCCTGCATGTTCCACGGAAGCGTTTCACTGACTTTGGTAAGACGATTGAGGATTCAATTTGCTTCTCATTACTCCCTGTTACTAGGGTTAGCGGGGTAGAGTTAGAGAGACATAGAACACTGTGCATCCCCTGGTTGTAAGTATTAAATTAAACGAATAATAGATGCTGCTAGTTTAAAAACTACTTGCAGTGAGTCAAATAATGATGTTATGTCGATCATACTCTCACTAGTCACTAGCATAAGATCAAAAAGGGCATACCCAGTGCTGAAAGCTCCCACACTTTGTGGGGTCTGGGGAAGGGGATTTCTAGGCAGCCTTCCCCTTGCTTATTTTGCAAGGAGGCTGATTTGAACCCAGGACCTCCAGGACACAAGTGGAGAGACTCTACCACTGCGCCAGGCCTGCCCTTCAGTCACTAGCATAAGATCATATTTTCTTATTTTTGCATAACTGATTCGGTATTGCCTCAAGAGTTTTTCACAAGGAGAACCATTGAAATGTATGCCACACATGTAAAAAACAGGTGGTGTGAAGAAAAACTATACTATGAAAACCATTGAAATGTATACCATGTACAACACATGTAAGAAAAAGGTGCAATGGCAGTGCATTGATTATAACTTCTGCTACTTGTAACTCAATTCATTGTTTTGCATAAATGGATGAGATTATTATCCATTTTTTATTGTGCATAGTAGTTTTTATGTAGATGTTATTTAGTGATTACTCTAGGAATATAAAAATCAGAAATGTTATTTGTGGAATGACTTAATTGTGATCCTTTATTAATGCCACCTTGATATGTTTGCTTGTAGCTTCCAATCAACCTGTGGGCTTTTTTTATTAGTATGGTATTTTGATGGTTAATCTTGTGCATCTGTATGTAATAAATGAGATGTCCAGAAACTAATTAATGAGACGCCGAAAAACATTGTTACTGAACTGCGAACTCTTTCTTGTTATGTATGTTTGCTGGACATACTTAGTCATGTTATTCTGAAAATTTTCAAATATTTACAGCTGCTGTTAGGAAAGAGATTGCTGATGAAACTGATCGCATTACTGGGAAAACTAAAGCTATATCAAATGTCCCCATCCAATTGAGTATATATTCACCACATGGTAAGTGTTGATGCTTGTTTCCATTTTCTGAGGGTATCTTGTTGTGTTTGCGATCGCTCAATAGTCATGTCCGAAGCACAGCATTGTCTTCTTCCAAGCTTCCATAATAAGATTTGACAGTACATGAAATCTTGCGTAATGCAACCAAAAGTGAAATCAACAAATGTATGATGACTTGAACAACTGTTATGCTTTGAATGATGGTTAGGGGTGATGAGCCTGCAATCTCTAACATTAGTTATAGTCTCATAGAACAAGCAATTGATCCCTTCTTAAAGATTTATGTGTATTTTAGCTGTGCATTTACCATTTAGAACCTAACATGTCACATCATTACATGAATATAATACATGATTTGAGGTCTTTTTGATTCCTGAAGGATGAAACACAAATTTGTTATTTAGTTCACTATCAGTACAAATCTTACATCAAACTGTGACAATGTTTATGTACCTTTTCACTTTAACCATCTGAACTAGACTAATTTGGCAAACTTCTGAGCGCAGTTGTGAACTTGACGCTTATCGATCTTCCTGGGCTGACAAAGGTTGCTGTAGGTAATGCCAAATTTGTTGCATTAAGCTACTTCTGCTTGGTTACTGCACCTTTCCTTTACGTAACTTTTGTACTTGCTTCTTTTTATTGTAGAGGGGCAACCGGAATCTATTGCCCAAGATATTGAAAATATGGTTCGGTCTTATGTTGACAAGGTAAAAGAAAACGATGGTCTCTGTTGCCTGCTACTTATTTTTTCATACCATGTTTGTTCATAGTTAATATTGTATTTCACTGAATTAGCATATGCTGTCAAATCTAGGTACTGTTGTTATTGTAGCTAATAGAGACTCTTGGCTTATGGTCTGGGTTTTATTATGAATTTTATAGTAAAGTTATTGTATTTCCTACTCTTGTCATACAATCGCACCATTAAATAGTGGGTTCAGCTTTATTTCTGGCTAGAGATGCTTGATTATCTTCTCTTACATAAATATATCCTTTTTCTTATTTCTATCAATTTTATCTTGAAATTTCAGCCCAACTGCATCATACTGGCCATCTCCCCAGCTAACCAAGATATAGCAACGTCAGATGCTATCAAACTTGCAAGGGATGTTGATCCGTCAGGTGCAGTGTGCATTTTATTTTTTTACACTGTGGGTATCGACACTAAAATTAACATAGATGTCAATTATTGATAAATAATATTAGTTATCAAACTGCAATAATGGTTTCAGTTCCAATCCTTTCTATTGACATCATTTTCTTTTGACAGGTGACAGGACCTTTGGAGTCTTAACAAAGCTTGATTTGATGGACAAGGGTACCAATGCTGTCGATGTATAAAAATTTTCAGTCTTTCAATTGTTCTGTACTGCCCCCCTAATGACAATCAGCAACATCACTTCTAATTTCATCTCTCCATGTAACCTTAGGTACTTGAAGGGAGGCAGTATCGCTTACAGCACCCCTGGGTTGGAATTGTCAATCGCTCACAAGCTGATATCAACAAGAATGTTGACATGCTCGCGGCTAGACGCAAAGAAAAGGACTACTTTGAGAGTAGTCCTGATTATGGTCACTTGGCACATAAAATGGGTGCTGAGTATCTTGCTAAGCTTCTATCGCAGGTTAGAGCATCTATATGCTGTGCTATACTTAACCCGATACATTTTAATTGCACAAAAGTGATTCCTGATGTATTACATTTATTATCCAGCATTTGGAGGCTGTGATCAGAGCCAAAATTCCAAGTATTATAGCCATGATTAACAAAACAATAGATGAAATAGAAGCTGAATTGGATCGACTTGGTAGGCCGATTGGTGGTGATGCTGGGGTAAGGATATTGTACTTTGTTTTTGTAACCATAAATGTTCTCGGTGTATACAACAACAACAACCAAGCCTTTATCCCAAGCATGTTGGGGTCGGCTAGACATGAAACCCAACAACCATAAATGTTCTCGGTGTATATTGACAAAAAGGTTGCTTGTGATAACCTTGTTTGTGTTATATATGCCTCATAAAACTTTACATGATCTGTAGGCTCAACTGTACACTATATTGGATATGTGTCGTGCATTCGACCGTGTTTTTAAAGAGCACTTAGACGGAGGGTAAGATTTTCAAATGTGTTATGATAATTCAATAACTAGTTTAAGGTCATGTTTTGATAGTTTACACCTATTTTTTCTAGTCGGCCTGGTGGAGACAGGATTTATGGTGTCTTTGATCACCAATTACCAGCAGCACTGAAAAAGCTTCCATTCGACAAACATCTTTCAATGCAAAATGTTCGGAAAGTCATTTCAGAGGCTGATGGTTACCAGCCCCACTTGATTGCTCCCGAGCAAGGATACAGAAGGCTTATAGATAGTTCTCTAAGCTATTTCAAGGGTCCAGCGGAAGCAACTGTTGATGCGGTATGGCTTTTCTGTTGACCCATAGTTTATTTTGTGTCTTTTAGCTTCCTGGTTAAGCAAGTACCTCCTCTTCAACAACCAACGTCACTGTTAAGTCCATAACTTTAGTTTATTTGTATAGCTGGAAACCTGTGCTAATGTTACTGTTACTGTAAGTGGCAATAGGAATCTCACAGTTGAACTATGAAAATTTTGTTCATTTATGTTATGTGTAGCTGGAATATTTACCTTGTGTAGGAGTAGTGTTTGACAGTGACATTGACATGTTGCAGGAAGAAAGAATGTTTGTACTTGAAGCTAAAATTGAACTAGTGACAGTACTTTTCTTCATCAAGAAATGTGTCCAATTTTCTGTTTCACTGAGGATTTGAATTGTTTAGAAACCATATTGTGTTGTATATGTTTTTGTGTTATGTATGCGGTTAATGTTGTCCTCATGTTTATAGGTCCATTTGGTTTTAAAGGAGCTTGTTCGGAGATCGATTGCAGCAACAGAGGTTAGTGGCTTCATCTTTAGGTGGGCTGGGGTTGGGGGCTTCAATTACAGATACTTATATGGTTCTACCCTGCACTGTTGCCTCGTACTGAATTATCACGGTTACTTTGGATATCACAGGAGTTAAAGCGGTTCCCTACGCTTCAATCAGATATAGCTGCTGCTGCGAATGAGAGCCTGGAAAGGTTCCGTGAGGATGGACGAAAGACTGTTCTTCGTCTAGTTGAGATGGAAGCCAGCTACCTAACAGTAGAATTCTTCCGTAAACTTCCTACTGAACCAGAAAAGGCTGCAGACAAAAACACTCCAGTGAGTGATAGATATCAGGACAACCATCTAAGAAGAATCGGTAAATTCAAGTCCTTTCTTACGCCCTCCGACTTTTGTTCTTAAATTGTTGTCGTTATGACAACAACTTTAGTTTGTTTTTGAACAAGGTTTGTTATCCTAACGACAACAATTTAAAAACAGAGGGATTACATAGTAGCTAGAATTTGTTGGCACAACTATGTTGAGGCTGACCAATACAGAAGGCACAAGATTAAATAAAGAGTCCAGAGATGATTGACATAATTATGGACTTACTAGTCAATGAGAATGAAGTTATTTTTCCAGACACATGTACCAAATTGTTTGATTGTTTCTACTGATGGCTGGATTCACTGCTTGTTAACCCATCTTATTTTTTTCTTCTTTTTAGGATCGAATGTATCATCATATATTAACATGGTTTGTGAGACTTTGAGGAACACAATTCCGAAGGCCGTCGTACATTGTCAAGTGAAAGAAGCAAAGAGGAACTTGCTTAACCGTTTCTATGCCCACGTGGGAAGCAAGGAGGTATGTTACAAATTCACCCAGTATACTGTTTTGTATCCACCAGTAAAATACTTATTTTTTGACATGACATGATCCTTTAATGTACCTTTGACCGCTATTTTATATTAGACCTTTGACCACTAATTTCATATTGGAATATATTTATAAGACGCAATAGTATTATGTAACACATGGATGTATTTTTTGATATACATGTGATTTCCATGTTCCTGAACTTAATGTTTTTAAAATCACTCACGTTCTGTGGGACCTTGTCCCAAACCGGAGTTCTGTGGCTGGTGTACCTTCCATTTGATTATTTTTTTCCAACAGGTCCATTGTTGGAGTGTAGTAGTGTACATATTGAATTATGTTGGAGCTAAAGTTATTCTATTATCATTACTTGGTATAGTTGTTCATGGTTTCTAGTGTGGTTGTGACTTGCTGGTGCTCACTCTTTTCTAGTGCTTGTTCTTCCTACCGGTTTCTGTCAGGGTTCTGAACTGTTGATAGGTTTCACTGCTCTAGCACTGATTTTTGGTTAGTGTTCATGCTGATCTAGTACCGATCTGTACAAATTCTTGGCTGTCTTTTACCAATTTACAGGCTCAAATTGTTTGTGTCGTAAGTTAACCTATTAACTTGGATATTAATCTCATGTCTCTCCCATTTGACTTTGCTTTGCGTGATTCAGAAGAAACAGCTCAGTGTGATGTTGGATGAGGATCCTGCTTTGATGGGGAAGAGGGATGCATTGGTCAAGAGGCTAGAGCTGTACAAATCTGCAAGGAATGAGATTGACTCGGTTGCATGGAAATGATCAGCTGGCGTCAGCCGCAGCTGGGACAAAATGTACAAGCGCAGCGTACTTGTGATTGCAGTAGGGTGCTCTACTCTTTCATTGCATCGGGGTTCATATTGGAGGTTGTTGTACACGATTTTTGGGACGCGAGGGTTGTTTCGCTTGTCAGACATGCTTATTTGGCCGCCTTGGCCTTTCGTATGATTATGATATCTGGGCTCCAGGAATGAGTAGCTCTGTATTCTTTTGCTGATTTTACTGCCCTCACAGTATATATTGGTAATTCGACGATGCGACGATCAGTGTGGTTAACTGAAAGATTCGATGGGCATTGTTTCTGCTATTGCAGGCGGCTCTTGAAGTCGTCCCACTCCACTCCCTTCTCCAGGTACGCGATGTTGTTGGCATCAAACGGCCCCTTCTCACCATGTCGACTGACTGTATGATCGCCCTCCCCGGCAGGACGCTCCTCTGCAGGATCCGTAGCCGTTCGCCCGCTAAGGCTGGACGAGAAGCCCTGCGAGGGCAAGATAAGACCGCTCATATGCAACAGGATCAAAGGAAGAACAAAGGTTCCAGCTTGCCAGCCGGTCCCGCCAGCACTGCGGTCACCGCCCGCAGCATTTTCCCATTCCTCCGAGGCGTGCACTGCGTGTTTTATATAGCAGCAGAGCTGCTTGACGGCTGGTGTTGTGTTGGGTACTGGGTACCTTGAAGACGAGCACGACATCGACTTCGTCGTTCACGCCACGCGGGCCTTCACCATGTCGCGCGCGCCCCTAGTAGTACCGCTCCAGGCTTGCGAGTTGCCGTGAAGGAAGTACAAATCGCGTTTATTTGATTGTCAAACTACCGACCAGTGTAGTAAAAAACATACTCCCTCCGTTTTAAATTATTTGATGCTGGTTGGTTAGTTCAAAAATGAATTAACCGGCGTCAAATAATTCGAAACCGAGGAAGTAGCAGACGTGCATCTACACATTGCGCACACCAACAGTCTTCCAGGCTTCCGCGCACTGGTAATTAAAAGAGCAGATTCCTTATTAGGCATCCAAAGCTACACTCTTCACTTATTCGCTATCAAAAGTCTACAGTTACTTATCTGCCACTACTCTTATAGTCTTATTTCCATCCCGTTTATGCCATAGACGTCACTTAGCTGTTAAGTTGTTGTTATGTGATGCTGAAAAAGACAAAATTGTACCTCTGGGCGAGATGGAGTAAATTTGGCTATTCCCGCTCATGCAATTGCACTAGTAAGCGACATAACATATACATGAGAGGATAAATCAAAACTGAATTCTCAATAACCACACAGCCCGTTTAAGCATGTAGGCCATGCGATGGGTCAGAGGTTGCGCTCGTGGGTTGACACAAAACAGCCCGTTTATGCAATTGGGCCGTGCCAGGTCTGCTCTCGTCAGCGCATGTTTTACCGGGCTCAGGTAGTGCCAGGTCAGGTAGCCCGAATGCCCAACTATACGTGTTGCAAGGGGGGGGGGCCATAAAAGTCACCATACCAGAAAATAAAGCCATTCAACAATGAACCGATGATGATCTGTTAGAAATTGATGTCCACGGAAAAATGGGATGAGAAACTAAGAGCAGTGACGATAACAGAACTATAGATTTTCATAGCGCAAGGGAAGAGTATAGCTTTCGTTGACAAATAAGGAATTTGGTCTAACAAAAATATAAAACCTGGCGAGTTAATCAGTTCCTAACGTATTCTAATTGCTAACCATTTTCGTATTTTAACGATACATTATCAAGCAGTACCAGTTTTGTCCGTTTCAGATAGTAGCATGAGTGAAACTGAAATGCAACAAAATTATTGCTTGTGGCTGTTGTGGGGGATTCAAAAGGGACAACATGCTTATTGAGTATGCTCTGCTTCTCAACAGCACACAATAAGAAATGTACTGATCAAGTTTTGCTGCTCTGCAAATCTAAACGCAGTCCAAATTATACTCCAACCTTCCAACCAAGCAAGCAACAGGTGGCAAAACTAGCAGCAAGGGAAATGAGATTAAGATGTTGATTGCTGACAATTATATTGAAGGGCCATTGGCCTCACTTATTCAGCAAGGATGCACTGCATTGGGCCATAATTTTTGAAGCCCGTGTGATTGCATCAGTCATATAAAAGTTCTCCACAATGGTTTTGAACGGGGTTGAGTTCACTTCCTGCTTTACTGGCGGCTTCACCTCAGCTGAAATTGTGCTCGGTTCTCTCTCGTCTACATGTATCAGATTTGGTGCAACCATACTAATCCTGTCCCTCACAGCCCGGAGGCTATCATAAGGCAGTTGAGCTCCAGCAACCTCAGAAAGAGCACGGATGATCTTCCAGTCATCCCTAGCATCACCAACTGTAGGAACAGCTGGGACGGTCCATTGGGTGCATCCTTCAGTGTTCTCATAGGTGCCTTCTTTCTCACTAAATGCTGAAGATGGTAGAATAACATTGGCCCTATATACAGCCTTGTCACCATGGTGTCCCTGATAAACAACAAATGCATCTTCAGGAAGCTTGTCCAAGTTTATATCATCAGCTCCCATCAGGTACAAGAACTTTGCAGACTTTATGCTCTCAGCAGGATTAGCGACAAGGCCAAGGTCAAGAGCTGCAGCCTGTGCAGCATGGAGCAATAAGACATTAAGGCCATTCCAGTCTGGTCTTGTCACATTGTACTTCTTGGCTACAGTCTCAATCGTTGAGAAGAGGGCATCTTGGTCCTCCCGTTCAAATAAACCAGCTCCAGCAATGATGACAGGATTCTTTGCAGATTGCAGTACAGAACAGAAAGGATGCCGACCCTGTGCAATCTCAACAAGAGTCTGTGGTCCAGTGCCAAGATGCTCATGGTCATAATTGAAGTCAGCAGGAGAACCTATGTAACCCACCTTTGCCTGTGTCGCTCTAACAGTCTTCCGAATCCGAGCATTAACCATAGCAGCTTCGACTCTTGGCTGTTAAATGGCACATAAGAAACATGGGTCATTGTTATACTATCTCAATGGAACTGCAGATCAGTATTTCCTGACTGGGACACTACAGCATATTCATTTAACCACATTAATTTCAATCTTGTGCTGATGAATGAATATAATAATAGTAAAAATAGTGCCTCCATATGCGTCACAGTCAAAATCAACATAGGTGGCGTTCAAGAAACATAAGCTGCAATTTGATTCTCATGAACCACATAGCTATTGAATAAGCATTCTAACAGCACATGGTTGATGCTTATTAGACAGTAAAATTGAGTGTTTCCGGTGAGAAAAGTAATAAAAAAAAGTGGCATCAAGCACTAGCCAAGAGAACAGTAGGAAACTTTTACCTGAGTACCAACTAAAAGGAAGACATCCGCCTTCTCAAGCCCAGCAATGCTCGTATTCATTAGGTAGTTAGATCGTAGGTCTGCTGGAGGATTTGGACCATTCCCCTCGCAAAGTACCTTATCTGAACCCATTCTGTTAACAAAATCTTTCAGTGCCATCATAGATTCAGCATCAGAAAGTTTGCCAGCTATTCCAGTGATTTCTTGTGGTTTAACTTGCTGCAAAACTTCAGCAACCACCGCAAGAGCATCACGCCATGTCACAGCCTTAAACCTGCCATCAGGACCACGAATCATAGGGTCATTTAGTCTTTGCCTCTTCAGACCATCATAACAAAACCGCGTTTTGTCAGATATCCATTCTTCATTAATGTCCTGCAAGGAACAGGAAAACCGGTAGTGACTAAACATAATTCTTGTGCACTAAGATATAGAATGCTGACTAAATACTCTATAAGACAACAGAAGCATCAAATCATGTGACAATCATACAAAAACAACACAGGACAATAAAATCGTAAAAGAACTGGAAGATAAGCACCTCATTAAGACGTGGAACAATGCGCATAACTTCAGGACCTCTGCTGTCAACCCTTATGTTTGAGCCTACTGCATCAGTGACATCAATAGTCTCGGTGTTCTTCAACTCCCAGTTCCGAGCTTTAAATGCAAAAGGCTTCGATGTAAGAGCACCAACAGGGCAGATATCAATGACATTTCCAGATAGTTCGCTTGTCATAAGTCTTTCAACATATGTTCCGATTTCTTCACCACTACCACGACCTAAAATACCAAGGTCTTGAACACCAGCAACCTCAGTAGCAAACCTGACACACCTGTAATGTTGTAAAACTACTATTAGACATCACATATCGACCAAGGCAAAGAGACTTCACAAGTAGCTAAATCATATTTTCTCCTTTCCACAAAGGATGACAAGCCAGTAAAACAAGAAAACAGTGAAAAGGTGAGCACATGATGACAACATAATTTAAGGACATGTATATTGAAGCATGTTAGGCTCTAAAGTTGATATATCTTAAATAAGTCCCTATGAGTAAAATCCTCATAGAATGAAGCATTTGCAGAATTCATAACACAAGCAGCCAGGATAACTATGAAATGATCCAGAGCGGGGACAGATAGGCGTTCACCAACAAGTAGAAAAGCATCACCTTGTACATTGGATGCAACGGGTCATCACTGTCTTCACCAAGGGGCCCAAATTCTTGTCCACAACTGATCGTTTCATCTCGGTGAACCTACCCCGGTCAGCTCCGAAGGCCATAGACTGATCCTGGAGATCGCACTCCCCACCCTGGTCGCAGATGGGGCAGTCCAGCGGATGGTTCATCAGTAGGAACTCCATGACGCCCTCCCTAGCTTTCTTCGCCACTGGAGTGTTTGTCTTAATCTTCATCCCTAATCCAGTAAGAGCGATCATTCAATGTTCCAAAACCCACTGATTCAAAGGCGCACGAATTTGTGATCCCTAGTTTATCTAAGCATTACGAACTATATCGAAATGAAACAAGCAGGTCTGTTCCTAACCCTAAATTATTGAGATGTCAAGGAACTGAGTGGATCTGAGCGTCTGAAGCACACAAAACTAGCTAATCAATCAGAGAAGCAGGCCAACATGACCCGTTTCAGCCTCAAACAACACGTGGGGATGAGAAATACGCAGGGAAACGCGGTAGCGCATCAGTGGCAGGGGCTGACCTGGTAGCGCGGGCATGGCACAGGAGGCGACGGGCTTGGGCGACTTCTCGACCTCAACCAGACACATGCGACAGTTACCGGCGATGGAGAGGCGGCTGTGGTAGCAGAACCGCGGGATGTCGACTCCGGCGACTTCGCAGGCCTGGAGCACGGTGAACCCTTTGGGGATCCGCACGGCGTGTCCGTCCACGAACACCTCGAGCGCGTCCTCCGGTTTGCTGGGAAGCTCCACGCGCGCGCCGCCTACCGGCTCCCGCGGCCGCGGCAGCTCCGGGTCCGCGGGCGCCACCGCCGCGCCGGCCTCCGGCGAGCCGGCGGCGGCGGTCTGGGAGATCCATCGGCAGGAGGACGCCTTCGCGGGGCAGCGCGAAGAGAGGAGAGGCTTCGAGCGGCGCAGCGCCCGCGCGACGAAAGACATGGCGGCGGCGAGGCGATTGGATCGCGCGAGCGAGAGCCCTGGCGTGTGGTAAGAGGGGGGGGGGGGACGAGGCCGATGCCGAGGGGCACCAGAGAGAGAGAGAGATGTTGCTGCTACGTGCACCCGTGTTCTTGAGCATTTCGTTTCAATGGCGGTGGGGATCTGATGTGTGGGACCCGTCTGCAGTGGGAGTGCCAATTTGTGGTGGTACGTACGTAGAGGCGCGTGTGGCGCTGTATTTTGGTCAGATGTCTCGTGGAGACCTTGGCTGAGCTCGGTGCACGGACGACTGGAACTGGGGCGGAAGTCAGCTACAATAAATGGGAGCATAGGCCTTCTTGTTTTTGTAATTTGTCTTGGCCTTGGAGATTTGTCTGGACTGGCTCAATAATAACAACATTTGTTACTAGTTTCCTTTGCAGCTTTTGGAGACTATTGTCTGAATACGTTGTTTTTTTAAGCTTCTAGAGGCCTCTATCTCTCAAAAAAAGCATACAATTGTCAACAAAACATACTCTACTTTCATTAGCTGATGGTTCTATTTTACAAACCATGGAGACGCAACAATGTCTATGTCTCAAAGTGAAATTACACGCATTGAAACATTCTTTTAATACGTTATAATTGGAATTAACTTTGTATTCAATGGTGATTAGAAAGTTAATTAAAATGTTAGATGACAAGAGAAACAATGAATATGAGAGCTCAGATTGCAAGGTCATACATAAACCGTGGCAAGCACTGGCGGAGCCACAGCTTCCTGAAAAAAATGTTCAAGCATACCAACACATTCTTTAGGACTGGAGTCTAGAGTGGCGAGTGAGGTCTTACTTTGAGTTTTTTTTTTGTGGAACTGTTTGATGCCCAAACTCAAGTGCCTGTAATAATAATGATACAAAAGATTACGCAATGCAAACATGGGTCTCAGACCGGAACTGTTATGGCGTGCGGCAATCGTGCTAGTCTAAGATGGGGCACGGCTGATCACACACGTTGCTCAACCTTCTTTCAACCAAAGCCGACACGCAGTTGGCCCTACCTCTACCAGGCTCGTGGGGTGCTGTCGTGCTGACATCGCCGCTTTCACACGGACTCTCTCATCCATCTCCCATTTGTTCTGAATAACGCCTAACATGCCAATTGGCGCCGGTAGAATTCAATATTTTTTTGCTCTAATGCAGGTACTTTGGGGTCACATTCTCACACATCATTCTATCAGAAAATGCTTGTTAATCTTTGATGGACGGCAGCATGCAACCTCTACAGATTAATTAACCAAGCGACGGTTTTATTCTATGCGATTGGAGATATTCTTGATGGGAGCCTTCCTGAGCAACTCTATCGCCGCCCTCCTCATCACTGGTGTGGTGTGAACCAGAGTCCACAAGATTCAGGAATCAGGCTCTCCTCATCTATAGTCCCCCAAGAACATGTTCAGCCAACTTTTACTGACCTTATATATTTCATTCAAGGGAAAAGGGCAAAGTGAGAAAAAAAAAGATGATGAAATAAAAATTATACATTCACAGGCTGAGTATGACTAAGTGAAAGCAACACACACAGATAGAAATTACTCACAACTTGAGAGATAAATAAGCAGATCAGGGCATATTCAACTCCCAGTTCCAAGTGAACAGTAACCAGCTACTAGAAATTAGCGACTAACACTTGGAGGTTAAGCGTATCACACATGGCTGTAGCCAGAGAGAAGAAGCTTCCCCCGCTCAATCTCTCGCTGAACGTTCCCGCCCGTGCCGCCGTCCCGGAGCCGGCCTTCCGGCACGCCAACCCACCGGCCGCCGCGCTGCAGTCGGCTTCGACTCCCTTAGCTCGGTCCAGCCAGCTCCGTCTCGTCGACTTCGACAAGCTTGCCGTCCTGGGCCGCGGGAACGGCGGCACGGTGTACGAGGTCCGCCACCGCGAGACGAGCGCGCTCTACGCGCTCAAGGTCCTGCACCAGGGCGACGCCACCGCCGAGGCAGACATCCTGAGCCGCACGGCCTCGCCGTTCGTCGTCCGATGCCACTCTGTCCTGCCAGTGGCATCCGGCGACGCTGCTCTGCTCCTCGAGCTGGCGGACGGCGGCTCTCTGGACTCTGTCCGGAGCCGTCGCGGGGCGTTCCCTGAGGCGGCGCTCGCGGAGGTGGCGGCGCAGGCGCTGTCCGGGCTGGCGTACCTCCACGCCCGCCGCATCGTGCACCTCGACATCAAGCCGGCGAACCTCCTCGCCACCACGGCCGGGGAGGTCAAGGTCGCCGACTTCGGCATTGCCAAGGTCCTCTCCCGCGCCGGCGACCACTGCTCGTCGTACACGGGCACCGCCGCGTACATGAGCCCGGAGCGCTTTGACCCGGAAGCGCATGGCGGGCACTACGACCCCTGCGCGGCCGACGCGTGGAGCCTCGGGGTCACCGTCCTGGAGCTACTTATGGGGCGCTACCCGCTCCTCCCCGCCGGGCAGCAGCCCGACTGGGCGGCGCTCATGTGCGCCATCTGCTTCAGCGAGCCACCGCCGCTGCCTGACGGTGCAGCATCGCCGGAGCTCCGGAGTTTCGTCGCCGCGTGCCTGCAGAAAGACTACCGGCGGAGAGCGTCCGTGGCACAGCTTCTTGCCCACCCGTTCGTCGCTAGGAGGGACGTGGCGGCCTCGAGATGCGCGCTTCGGGAGCTTGTGAGCCTGGCCTAGTAGCTCGTCGACGAGACGTCCTAGCTGCTCTAACGCGCCATGGTCTATCTGGCCGATCAGCATGTACTCGTACTTCGTACATATTAATGCAGGATTAGTGCACTTGTACAGAACAATTAGAAGTTAGATTAGAGGAGATCGTGTAGAAACGTACATAAGGGGCAACAGGTACTGTAACTAAACACCCTGTACAGTAAAAGACTGGTGTTCTAAAGAACTAACAAGCAAATTGAGCGTAGCTCAGCTTGCTAGCGCTCCAACGTGGCGGCTAGGTGGATCAGAGACAGCAGGACACACTATCAGTGCAATGGGTCGCACACCATGACCTCCGTTGAACACCGGAGAACCCTCTCCGCCCTCATCCTCGGAGTACGCGCGCGGTCGAGGGGGACGTGGCCGCCGCACACATCACGGACGACCCACCGAATTGGGTACGGGATGAAGGAGAAGAAGAAGCCCGCAGTGGCGGGTGATACGAAGGATTGTGGACGACGCAGATCCCGCGCGGAGTACGGCGGGTGGCCATCAAGCCAGGATGGTGGGCGGCACGGAACTCCCGTTGCTTGAGCAGAGGAGGTGAGTACCAGAGGGGAGGAGGTGAGCTGACGATCCAACGGTTGTTGGCCACCCTATCCGGCTGTTTTTTTTCGGATAGGTCCATCCGACATAAAAAAATCATATATAACGATGTTGTAAATCATTTCTTGTGTGGCAACTACTACGTGTTTCTCGCATGAATTTTAAAGTAGTTGAACGAAACAAATCAATCAGTTGTTGTTCGATATCCGTCTCTGGTGAATTAAAATTCATGCGGGAGATACATGGCAAGAATTCAAAAGATGCTGTATAGGAAAATATTTATAACACCGTTTCATAAAATTTTTCCCAACATCTAGAATGTATATATGGTCACCTCATTTAACTTGGCCACCAGGGAAACATCAATGAAATCTAGGCTGCCAACCCCTATCCAGTCTCAACTAGCCAATCAAACACACGCTTCATAGTCTTGCCCCTGATTGATGCTACAAATTGATTGATATTTAGGTTCTTTGAGAGTTGCATAGATGAAGACAATTCTGAAGACACAATGAGTTTATATTGGTTCAAATTTCCTTTGAAATAAAGCCATACATTCTGTCGAGATGTATATTGCAATATCGTTAGATTTTGTTAGCTTGCAGTCTTTTTTTTACGCCGTCATAGGCCGATATATATTAAGCAAGTTGAGAACAGAATCAACAGTTTATGAGCTCAGAGGACGAGCTCTTTATATTTTTTTTTTAAAAAAAAGAACCTATGCACTAGCCGTTTGTGTTGCTGGAAGATTTTGAGCAAGTGCCTAATCACCAGCTCTACCCCAACAGAGCGCTTGTTTTCTTGATGTTTTCTCCAATCATTCTCCACGTTTTTCCCTCATCCTGAAAGATTATAGTATTCCTTTCTCTCCAGAGCTTGCAGTCTAAGCTCCTTAGTTGGAGAGAGGCTTAGTTTTAAACCGGGGTAACGCCCCTAGTTTCATGGCGTCCTCAAATTGCACCAATAACTCAAATCTCTCGTATCTTTATGCCCTTTTATTTGCATTGAAAATTACACGAGGGTCTGGGTCGTGACTGATGGCCCACGGCACATTCAAATTAATCTGAGCTCAACCTAGCGGCTTAGTTTGGTGACTCCAATTGACGACTCCCTTCACGGCTCCCACGTGTCGGAGTGTAATACGACACCTGATCCTGCTAAAACAAACCGATAAATAATTACAGTAAAATGCTAACATGCTGATTTGCTAATTAATTATCCCCCGTTACTTTTTATTTAATGCTGATTAATTTATTTTTTAACTAACCAGACTCAAATAGAAAAAAGGAGGAAGCACCATGTAATCCCTGACCATTATCCATAGATCTTCTCACCTCTCATTTTAGAATGGCATGACTATTCTACGATGAGGGCGAACACATCGAGCTCGTTAGCCGAGGTCTCTATCTTATCGGTGGAGGAGGAGCCAAGTAGGGAAGTGTTTCCTATTCAAAGTACAGTGCTGAGTACTTGGAGATATCCCGGTTAGGATATTCTTACCGCTTGCCTGCACAGACCATCTCATGGATTCCTCCATGGACCGAACCTCTGCCATCGCTTATGCCTCCCGTGACCATCAACACAGAGTTGCTCTGATCCTCCCGTTTCGGCATAAGATAGTATTTGCTGACCTCAGTGATTACTATTAGCACAATCGGCTTCGAGTGACAGGGAAAGGCGGCTTCCACAGTTGCCCGTCTCGCTCGACCTCCCCTCGCGCGGCTTCCGGCAGTGCCCCATCCCGCCGGTCGCGGCGCCGGACTCTACGTCTGGGGCACGCCGGCGGCGATTTCCGTCTCTCGGCCGCGGGAACGGGGGCAAGGTGTACAAGGTCGCGCACCGCCGGATGTCAGCGCTGTACACGCTCAAGCTGCTGCACCGCGGCGACCCCGGTGCTGCGGCGGAGATGGATGCCCCTGCGGCGCGCCGACTCGCCGCACGTCGTGCGGTGCCACGACGTCGTCCCGGCTGCTTCCGGCGACGTCGCGCTCTTGCTCGAACTAGTGGACGGCGGTTCGCTTGACGCCGTCGTGGACCGTCGTACTCGTAGGGCGTTCCACGAGGCGGCGCTCGCGTAGGTCGCGTCACAGGCGCTGTCCGGCCTGGCGCACCTCCATGAGCGCCGCGTCGTCCACCGAGACGTCAAACCGTCGAACCTCCTCGTCACCGCGGCCGGGGAGGTAAAGATCGCCGAGTTCGGCATCGCCATGGTCCTCTACTCGTCTCCCGCCCCGGAGACCGCTGCGCCGCCTACATGAGCCCCGAGCGCTTCGACACGGAGCGCCACCGCCACGCTGACCCGTGCGCCGCTGACGTGTGGAGCCTCGGGGTCACCATCCTGGAGCTCCTTATGGGGCGCTACCCGCTGCTTCCCGCAGGACAGAAGCCGACATGGGCGGCGCTCATGTGCGCCGTCTGTTTCTGCGAACTTCCCGCCCTGCCCGATGGGGTGGCGTGGCAGGAGCCCCGGGAGTTCGTGGACGCGTGCCTGCAGAAGGACTACACGAAGCGGGCGTACGTGGCGGCGCAGCTTCTCGCGGACCCTTTCATCGCCGGACGTGGCAGCCTTCAAGGACGCGCTCCGGCGGCTGGTCGCCGGAGTCTGAACTGGCAGTGCCGCTTAGAGCAGGACTGCAGGAGTCTTATCGGCAATCACATTGAACAGAATAAGATTGTACACTTGTACATACATGTGTACACCTTTCGCCCACTTAGTTTTAGATTTCGCATGACCGGCATGACACCTGATCGATGCAGTACAAAGGATTGATCAAAACATTGTAGCGCAGTTCACAACACAAAAAAATTCTCAAGTGAAGTTTTTTTAGCGTTTTCGAAAAAAGGTCATTTGCCATCATCCATCCGCTGCGAACTGAATCGAGATGCGAGTTCTGCATTGCCTGCAATTCCCAGTTTTGAGGTGCGAGTTCTGTAAACATTTATGCATCATCCAAGCTGTACACGCGCGCGTAGCGTTGTCCCTTTCAAATGATCATGTATATCCACGAAAAGAGTGAAGAAACACAACCGATATGACACCTTATTAAGGCCCTGTTTAGCACAACTTCTGAACCAGCTTTTTTATAAAAATAAGCTGCGGGTGTACCAAACAGTCAGCTTTTCCAGCAGCTTATTAGTTCAGCTGCTTCTCAGAATGAACTAAAAGCAGGATATAAGTTTAAGCTGTTGTTCACCAGCTTTTCAGACAAGTTGTTTTTTTAACAAGTTTAAGCCGTGCCAAACAGAGCCTAAGGCCTTACCAAATCAAGCACTGCATGGGATGTCGATTTCAAAGAACGTCGTCATATGTTACGTCGGTCCAACATGCATGAGCTCTATGCACAGGAAAGTAGCATTTTTTTCGAAAGATCAGAACAACGTTCAACATTTATATTAAAGTAGGGGAACAGAGTTTATGTTACATGTACCTAGCGGACAATACATTTCAACTGAAGCAAAAGTACCATTAAAAAGGACTCATGCGTGTATGCCTCTATAGTAGGTCAGTACATGCTCATCACCACATCAGGCTGATAGGCCCGCCAGATGCCGAGCACCAGCACGATGCCATAGTTTTGCAAGCTCCTGAACCTGGGGGACGACGTCTTGTTCGTTATGGTAGATGTTCTAAAAGATTCGACCGTTCCTTTCTTTCCAGAGTACCCAACAAGTTAGCAGTCTTGGAAAATGCGCTTGGTTTGGGCACCCCCCCCCGTAGGAAGACGCTGGAACCAGGTTGCTGAGGTCTGGCCTTGACGCCATCGGCTTGGGTTGAAAGCTCTAATACGTGACCAATTGGCCACCTTCAACCAGACTCCTTAGTAAACAAGTGTGTGGTGGTCTCCAGATTCTAATGCACAGGGCGAAAAAATAGTTATTTGGCCAACCACGCCGCATGAGGCGCGCAGATGACCATAGTTTGTTCTGGACCATGAGCCAGGTAAAAGTCTTATAGTTGTTTGGTGCCCAGGCCTTCCAGATTTTAGTAGGAAACCAAGAGGCATGGCCTCCGTTGAACTGTAGCTCATAAGCCGATTTAACAGTGTAGACGCCAGAGCTTGATCGATGCCAAGTGATATCGTCCTCCTGGTCCGAATTTAGATTGATGTTGCATTCCTGAACTAGCTCCCATAGCTGGACGAAATCTGTTAGGAGTGGAACGGTCAAGTTATGAGCTATGTCTCTGATCCAGATACCATCATGTAAAGCGGCTGCTAGAGTTCGCCTCTTCCCTTTGCTGTGACGATATAGCAATGAAAATTTTGCTGCTGGAGCTGAACCGAACAGCCAGCTTGATTCCCAGAAAGTGGCACGCCTCCCATTACCAACGATGATGGTCGTAGCTGCAATAAATAAAGGGATCTCCATTTTAGGAAAGTAGCATCGAGTATGTGACCATGCATTCCGGCCATGTTCACCACTTCGCACGTGAGCATGTGTTTTTATTTTCGACACGGATGTCAGCATGTGCTTTGGCATCAACGTACCTAGCTAGCCGCGGACGGACCATTTGTTCCGTTTGGATCGCGAGAGTTTTTCCTACGCACTTCCTGTAAATACCCTCAGAATGTGCAACCACCGGCCTCTTGGTTTATCGGTGCCTGTGCCTTGTAAATTGTACTATCATTGGTAAATTTTAACAGCGAGTCTCTTCAAATAAAACTGATACATGCATATTACTGCAAGTAGATTTTCGCACCTAGGTTTAGGTTCCAATAATACTCAGTACTCTGCTTAGTTTCAGGCCACATTTTTATCCAATCATAAAGACTGCGCATGGTACTGAAAGGCAGAAAGCATATACATGTGGTAAATATTGGCTAATAAAAGCGTCAGCTGCCATGTCATCTGAAACGAATACGTACTCATAGAAATCCGCAAAGTGCTTCAGTAACGGCTGACGCCAGCTTCGAACATTTTATCCGGTGGTTTTATCAACCGAGAGAGAGACGCAAACAACAAAGCAGCCATTTGAAACGCTTGACGGCTATTTCTGACAAAAACCGTGTCTTCACTGTCACTGTCCCGCTGAGTCTTAACAGGCACTAGAATATTGGCTCGTGGGCTTGAATTCGATCACAGCTGATTCGATCGAGATGCATGGAAAGGAGCTTTCCACGACGAACGTCTTGTCACTCATCACGCACGCAGTCATCGCTCAAAGTCGTCTTCCCCTCCTTCTACAACGATGTTAACCGATAGGATACCGTTCCTTTAAAAATTCAGTATGCATCACAATTCTTTTCTGTGATGACAAGCTAGAAGAGATATGTACCGGTAAGATAGGAAGATGATTAGCATAACATAGCCTATATATCTCCTGGCATTTCCAAACTCCAATACAATTTATTAGTAGTATTTAGGTGGCGGCTATATATTTACTACTACTTGATATTGATCATCAGATAGCTTATTCTACAGAGCCATTTTCATTTCCTGTCCCATCTCGCTTCCCCTGCACGCATATGCATGGCACATACAACAAGCTGAAATTACTATTAACTGCTACGCAGTACAGGTCAACAACTGACTCCAACGTGCATGGGAAAATAAAACAAAAAATCCTTCATTATATAACACTTGAACATTTCCTGTATTTGTTTATGCTCACAAATTGATCGAGCAGATGGATGGAGAGGTGTACTCACGCTTGCTATCCGACCAATACATGCGATTACATACGCTTGCTAGGCACTTCCATGCAATATATAAGTTGCAGCTCTGTTAATAATTTAACATATACGATTATGCCCCAAGTGGGTCGGACCCTTCCCCGGACCCTGCGCAAGCGGGAGCTACATGCACCGGCCTGCCCTTTCTTTTTTCTTTACTCCTCCGATGCATCCTGATTGTCAACAAGTCTAGGTTGCAGCTCTTTCATGGTTTTGAATTTTATTGTGTCTCGACAAGTCTAGGTTGCAACCCCTCTGTTCCAAATAGTAACAGTAAGTGTTTTACTAAAAAAATAACAATATTGTTCGTGGAGATCAGGGTGTTGGAAAAGAGAAATTTACTATAGAGGCCGGTTGGCACACTGAGGTTACTCAACTATCTTAAATGCGATTAGACCATTGTTAACCGAGACTCGGAGGTTGTAAGCGCCATCGGTGACGAATCACTAGCATCTTTAACCTATCTGAAGTGGCGTACGATTCTCCATTTTAAATCCCTAGGAGATATTTCCGAAGACAGATAGCCTGAGCCAGGAAAAGAAAAGCGGATAGATAGACACACACACACAAATAGAAAGAGAGAGAGAGAGAGAGAGAGAGAGAGAGAGAGAGAGAGAGAGAGAGAGGCTGATAAGCATGTACAGTCGGCAGTCAGCAAAGCAACGCACTGACATGGAGAGGACTTTGACGGTTTGATGTTAGCGCAATCTTGAACGAACGTGCTGCGCCGTTGGCCGCCAGGCACGACCAACGTCGACGCTTGCTGTAGCACACACGCCGCGTCTGCACTAAAAGTAATCTGGCTATACGTAATGGATTTTGAGGGTTTGTCACGTTTCGTTTTATGACCTGGATCGTGACGGCACGTGTTTGGACCTTATTAACTGCAAACTTTTATCGGCTATCAATGTGCATACGCGTAGGAAGCTTATCTGTGCCATGCCAGAGGTTGGAATATTTTTTTTTCTCCTCTAAAGCCCAATCCACAAGTATAGTTGCTTGAACGACGTCGAGAGCAGAGGGCGCCGCGCCGGAGTCACAAGGCCGCAAAAAACAACATTGGACGCGTGAGGCTTCGGCCTGTTGCCACTTGCTTAGCGAGCCACAACATGGAGCCCGTTTCCAGGGACAGTTTCTCGTCGGGAAGCAGCACAGTGACCGAGACGAGGTGCTGCGGGTGTCGGAGGACGGGGGCCGGCGCCGGCTGCCCCACGCCGCCGGCCGGTACGCCTACCTCGGCCGAGCACTCCCTCGACCTGGGGGCCGCCGCCGACCAGGTCTTCGACGCCGTCTCCAAGCGAGTGCGCTCCACCATCACCTCTCGTCGCCCGAACCTCAGAACCACCTCTACTCTCTCCGTCCGCTGAAACTCTTGTTTTTTCTTCTTCTTCTTCTTCTTCTAAAACTTCTGGTGCTGTGCTCGTCTTAGACCGCTGAAGAGCGTGAGAAGCTGTCGGCTATTGCCAGACGGATCAAATATGCCAAGGTAAGCTAATGTATTAGTTGTTCCGGCTGTTTAGATCACTTTGAGTGAGATTCTGCAAGGCTAGTGTGTAGCCGTGGCTGCAAATTCAGTTTCCTAGTTTACACTGATCAGCCCAACACTACAACTGTTCTGATTCGGAAGTGGCAGCTCACTTATGTAGTCAAAATTTTTTGTTACATATTTGTAGGGATGGCTGCTGGATATTCCGTTTCAATTATGAGACCCTACTCGGTGCGATTTAGGCATTCAGCACGGGTCCTTTCTATCTCTCATGAATCGCTAGTCTGGATATAACCTTTGGATGCCCTGTAATGAGGAATTCTAGTATATATTGACAACCCTGCCCTACATGCCTACATGTTAGTGACCCAGTCCCACATGTCATTTGAAATGATTGCCAAATCCTGAAAAAGCCATGCGAATTTAATGTCATATTCTGAAGTCTCCCGTCCCGCAACTTGGTACTGTAGTATTCATCTTCCTATTTGGTGTAAATATCAATTGGTTGCCATGTGAACTGTGTTTGTATTGCTGAATACATCCAGGCTAAGATCAAAACATTGTCTCAGTCAGAATGCATAATTCTGTGGCCCAATCATTCAGCTTTCTCGCCGTTACAGAGCCGAATTCATAATTCTCTGGCCCAATCATTCAGCTTCCACGAAAAGTATCATGCGTTACTACTTCCACTCAACTTTCGTCGTCTTGTTTGCGTTGGAAAAGAGCATTGCAGGTACCTTCTCTAGGCAAGGAACTATTGAAAAGATGTGCCAACTCGCTGTTGCCATGGAAGGCCAGCACAATCTGTGGCTAAGATCGCAATCACACTTGGGTGCAAGTAGAAAGTGGAGACAAGTACATGCAGGCATGCTGTTGTACTGCAGGACACGTTGTGCTCTTTTTGTTCCCCGGTTAGGATCGATTTCTGGGAAATTCTATGATTGCCGCAAAATTGTGGCATGTGCAATTTCTTAGACAGACACTTTTCAGTTCTGAGATTCTAACATGCCAGGATATGCGTCACTTCTCTGGTCCTCAGGCCGTGTTCCTCGCGAGGACAAAGACGACGCAAGTGCATCCGCTTATGAATATTCCGCCGCACTTTGGAGCATGAAATCACCTCGTCGCTTCGATTAGATTACTACTCAATTTCCTTTGTGGATTACTGGTTCACTCCCTCTCTGTCACTAAGATTTTTTTATTTCTTTCGATTAGGCATGCAGCATTCACACATGTCAAGTGGCGTAGTGTGCTGCATCCGCACGTGTTGTGTTCCTGGTAGGAAACAACTCCAGCAGAAGTTGCCCTCGACATTCCTGCACATTCCTTGCGAAAAATCGCATCGTTGCGATCGACTGTTTGCCAGACATATAAATACAGTATCAGCACAATCAGCCCTTTGGAAATCGCGTGACATACACGCGGATTTCGGTCAGCGTAGTTGAGGTTTGGCTGTACACTGTGGCATGGCATGACCCGGATGATGGAGCTGCCTAGCTGCAACTACAACTGCGAGGCGATGACGCTTCTAGCAGCCCTTGTCCTTGCTTCGTTCTGCTCGCACGGGCCGATCGGCTGCTCGGCTTGGAGCACGGGGTCCCCTGGAGCGGCGCGCACGCTTCCACCCGACGTGAGCGGTGAAGCCAAGCTTCAGCTTCTTGGCTACGGCCCCGCGCAGGGGCGCGAGGCGGCAGCAGGTTCTTCAGGCGCGTCGCCGTCTGCCTTGGCGTCGCCAGCTGCTACTGCTCCACCACCATCAAGCGGCGCTGGTGGCGTTGGCTCGCCACGGAGTGGGGACGACGACGGCTGCCGCGCGCCGGCGTTCGATCCGGCAGCAGTGGATTTGAAAACGGCGGCGCCGGCGCGCAGGTTGCTGGGCGTCCGTGAGACGAAGGCGTCGTCTAAGCCTTCGTGTACCTCCAACTTCGTGCCCTGCCCGCCACCTCGCCATGTTTAAGCTAGGCACGCGGCCAACCTGGCTGCTGCTGCTGATTTACCCCGGCCGTAGCATACTCCACGCTGGAAGGGTAGTATATGTCTACAAACCAAAATGTCATCTCATATCATCTTATTAATTTGTTATATTAATCCTATATAATTCCATGTTTAGTTGATCTTCTAGAAAACAACAAAAATTCCATCCTAACTAGTCTGTGACTACGTTCCATTCCCCTATGCAAGTGTGTTATCCGAGCAGCACAGTTATTGATAAATAGCTGAGTCAAACATTTCCTTACAATGTTGCCATTCGATTTTCTCTTAAAAAAACTGACTCGACATTTTGTGGCGCGCGGTCCAACATTTTCAGACTGGTTTACTCAACCTTTTGTTTCGACGCATTAAATTTAGAAAAGTCAAGATCCAGTAGCGATACAAAGGATGGGTATCAAAGCAATCAGATCAATCATTCGATCACATACCAGATGGTTCACGGCCTTATCAAGAAGGGGGTAAAGGGACGTGCAAAAGTAAAATCATCTCACACCAGAACTGGTCCTCGTCCTCGGTAGGCGGTTGGCTCCAAGTCCATGTCCGGCGCCGCACCACCAGCAACAGCAGCCGGTCCCTCCGGCAAAGTAATTCCGTGATCTACGTACATCATCAATGAGCAATGTACAGTATGACAAAAAAAGAGGGAGAGAACGCAATGTACAGTAATCCAAAAAATAAAAAGGAAAATAATGACTCAAGTTTTCGTTTAAAAATATTCGGTAACAAACTTCAAAATATGATGAGCCAACTTTTCTTTACAAAATATTTTAAGTAAATATTAATTCAAAAATCACATATTTATTTTGCATATGAAATTTATTCACTATTTCATGATTTAACTTTTTTCTCCAAACACAATAGCTCATCTTTTCTTTTACAGACAATGTCCACTTAACATATTATTTACTAAAATTTTCCTATTCAACATTATCCATATTGTTCTTCATCGTTTCTTTTTTCTTTTGATATATCGAGTAAACATTGTAGTGTATCGATACTATATTTTTTGTTGATCCAATATTCCTACTTAGCGATATTTCCATTATGAGATATTTTTAGCATACTTATATTTCCTACTATGCATGGAATCCGCACCGTCGTCCGGTGTGCCGCCTACCTCGTCCCCGCCATCTCCTCCACCTTCAAATTCTAATCATACAGCTTCTCCCTGTCCTCGTGTCCACCACTTGTTACAGCCCTTGGCCGGGAGTTCGTCGGACTCCGGCGTGAGCACGACAACGGCATGACGAGGACGCTGGCGCTCGCGCTCGAGACGAGGTGAAAAGTTTGTGGAATTAACGCCCTTACATACCCATTGGACACAGCCGGTGGGTCCACCACTCACACTCACGCCCCACCTGTCAGTCGTCTCTTCCTTCTATAATCTCCGCCGCTTCGCCGCCCCCGAGCTCCAGATCTCCTTCCCTGTATTCCACCGATGTAACACCTTCCCCCCTCCAAATACGGCTTATCCCCAAGCCGCCACCGAAGGAAAAGACTTGAGAAGCACATTCCAATCTTCCCAATTCGCAGCTACCGAAGACGTCGAGGAATCCGCAGCCCACTCCACGTGAACTTGAGGTATTGCTTTGTTTCCTTTCTTCACCAGTCGGCGTTCAGTAATACAGCGATGTTGGAGTGTGGAAGATCTTAAAAATCTGCAATCTTAGGCAGATCTGCGAACACCGGCGCATAATTAGGGGTGAACGGCTTCAGCTGCGATGTGTGGAACACCGGGTGTATCTGCGCAGTCGTCGGCAGATCTAACTTGTAAGTTGTCTTACCAATCTTCTCAAGCACCCGATAGGGCCCAAAGTACTTGAAAGGTAGTTTAGGGTATGGTCTATTGACCACTGATTGTTGGGCATAGGGTTGAAGCTTCAGCAACACCAACTCCCCCACTATGAACTCACGGTCACTGCGTCACCTGTTAGCTTGTTGCTTCATACGGTTCTGAGCACGCGCCACATGCAGTTTCAACACCTCCAGGTAAGCTGTTCTTTCTGCTAACATCTCATCGACTGTCTTGTCTTCCACCTGAGTCACCGAAGGAGCTGATAGCATATCTGGATCATAACCATACAGGACTTTAAACGGCGAACAACCCAAGGAAGAATGATAATTGGTGTTATATCAGTATTCAGCAAGGGGTAACCAATGCTTCCACCTCTGGGGAGCTTCTTGAACAGCACAACGCAGATAAGTCTCTAAGCATTGATTTACTCTTTCAGGCTGCCCATCCGTTTGCGGATGATAAGAAGTGCTTAGCAATAGCTTGACTTGTAAACTAGCAAATAGTTGTTTCCATAGAGCACTCGTAAATATTTGATCTCTATTTGATAGCATTAATCTAGGAAGCCCATGTAATTTGATAACATTGTCCAGTAATGTTGTGGCCACTTGGGCTGCACAGTAAGGATGCTTTAGAGGCACAAAATGAGCATACTTAGAGAACCTATCAACCACCACCAATATAGTATTAAAGCCTTATGATTTAGAGAGCCCCTCAATGAAATCCATAGTAATCTCTTGCCACACCCTAGCAGGAATGGGTAATGGCTGCAACAATCCTGCCGGATGAATTCTCTCAGTTTTAGCTTGTTAACAGACTCCACACCGCTTAACAAAATCTTCCACTTCTCCCTTCATTCCTTTCCAGCAAAATAGTCTTTTAACTCTATGATATGTTGCATGAATCCCTGAGTGACCACCCACAACACTGTCATGACAGACTGAAATAAGTCTGGTCCTTAGTGCAGAATTTTCTCCCACCCAGATCAAGCCATTCTTCCTTATAATGCCCTGCGGAAGAGAAAACCCCTGCCCATGAGGACTCTTGATCGCCAACTGAGCCAACAATTGTTATGCATCCCTATCAGTGACGTATGAATTCACCACCTCCTGAATCCACATAGGTTTCACCTCATTAACAACTGTCACTTCCATCAAGTGCCCCCACCCTTGATAACACATCTACGGCTACATTCTCCTTCCCTTTGCGATAAATAATCTTAAAAGTCAAGCCCATCAGCTTGGCCATGGCCTTTTTCTACAGGTCTGAATGAAGTTGCTGATCATCAAGAAAACTCAACTTTTGTGATGAGTCCTAATAAAAAACTCCGCCCTCTGCAAGTACTGTCTCCATTTATCCACGGCTAAAATCAAAGCCAAGAATTCCTTCTCATAAATAGACCACTGCTTATGCTTTTCTGTTAATACTTTGCTTAAGAATGCAATGGGTCGTTCTTTTGCCCCCAGACTGGCATCACTAGCATCAGTCTCAATAACAAATACTTCATTAAAATCCGGCAGAGCCAAAACTAGGGTGGACACCATCGCCATTTTCAATTTCTCAAAAGCTACTTCAGCTTCTGAAGACCACAGAAATTGTTTCTTTCAAAATAGATGAGTTAATGGGTAAGCAATGCCTCCATACCCCTTCACAAATTTTATATAATAACTAGTCAACCCCAGAAATGCTCTTAGTTCAGTAATAGTCTGAGATGTTGGCCATTTTTTCATAGCATCAGTTTTTGTGGGATCAGTCTTAACCCCCTGTTCAGAAATTATATGACCAAGTTCCCTCTTTGCAAAATTGCATTTTGACAACTTAACATAAAACTGATGCCGTCGCAATGTCTCAAACACAACCCGTAAATGATCAACATGAGCTTCTAATGAAGTGCTATATATCAATATATCATCAATAAAGACTAAAACAAATCTTCGCAAGAATGGAGCTAAAACGGAGTTCATAGCACATTGAAAAGAAGCAGGAGCATTAGTGAGACCAAAGGGCATAACCTTAAATTGATAATGACCAAATGAGTCTTGAAGGTTGTCTTATACTCCTCCCCTTCCTTCATTCAGATTTGATGATACCCTGCCTTCATATCAAGACTTGTGAAGTATTTAGTCCCTGCCAATTCATCCAAAATCTCATCAACCAAGGGCATGGGAAACAATTCTTAATTGTTAAGTCATTCAACTTCCTGTAATCAATACAAAACCTCCAAGAACCGTCTTTCTTTTGCACTAGTAACATAGGGGATGCAAAAGGGCTGACGCTATGCTCAATTAAACCAACCTAAAAAATCTCATTCACTTGTCTCTCAATCTCATTCTTGTGTAAATGAGAGCATCTATATGGTCTTGAATTGACTGGAACAGCCCCTGGCCTCAGTGGAATGACGTGATCAAATGGTCTGGGTGGTGGAAGAGTCGTAGCTGCTTCAAAAACATCTGAGAACTTATTCAGTAACTGTTGCGCCCTTGTGTCTAACTGGTTCTGCACGTCCCTTTTGTCAACATCATCCTGTAAGACCACCACCACCAGTGCCCATATACCATTGCCTACTATAAGTTTATCTAACTGTAGGGCAGATAAAGAGTTTAGTTCCTGCTGAGGCGATGGTTGATCACCCTGTAACTTGACCCAAACTCCTTTGTACTGAAATTCCAAGTATTTATCATTCCAATTACACTGCATTAGACTGTGGGAAGAAAGCCAATCATAAACCCAAATTCTATCATATGCATCTAAAGGTAAAATTCTCATGTCAGTTTGAAATATATGCCCATTGCACCACCATTCCAAATTCATCACTGTATGATCACTAGTCAGTGTATCCCCACTCGCAACCTAAACTTTCACTACGACAAGAGCTTTTTCCTCTAGTCCTACCCGTTCCACAAAAGCTTTATTTATAAATGACTGAGAACTCCCCGAATCCACAAGCAGTAGAAATACTTGGTTCTGCACCAAAGCTCTGAGGCTTATGCAACTTCCACCTTGCGTGCCAGATATAGCATGGGTCGACAACTGATAACAATCTGCTTGCTCCTGATCCTCCTGATCCAACTGAAAGAACACCTCATCAGACAGACCTATTTCCAGTTCTTCGGTAAATAAAGTATTTAACTGTTGTTGTCCCCTTTTGGAACACCTCGCTTGATGGTCAGGTTCAAACTTCTCTCCACAACTAAAACACAACCCATGCATTCTTCTATAATCCCTCAACTGCCTCTCCTTACTTAATTTAGATAATGTAGACCCACCCTTGGCTTCAAATTTACTAGATACTCCCTATCTTCCTAGATATGTGTATCTAGAACCTTTAGACTTCCCTTTTTCCTGAATATCCCTCTACATCTTAGCTAAAAGTGCAGCTCTTGTTATTGAAGTAGGCACCTGCAATCAAACTGGTCCTTGTAATTCTCCCTTTAATCCTTTAACAAACTGTGTAACATAGAACGTCTCATCCAAGTCTGTATTATGCATAGAAGTTTCAAATCTACAGTTTTCAAACTCAACAGTATACTCCTACAAACTCCCATTTTGCCTCAAATATAACAGATCATACATGGCTTGGGGGTATTCATAAGCACCAAACTTCTCTTTAACTGTTGTCACAAATCTACCCCATGTAGCCAGTGCTTCTGTCAGCTTAAAGACCTGCAACCACTTCGCTGCATTCTCCTCCATATGCATTGACACCGCTCTCACAAAAAATGATTCTGGCACAGTATAGATAGAAAGATAATCTTCACACTTGTCAATCCAGATCGTTGGGTTTTCATCTGAAAAACGTGGAAAGGACAGTTAATCAAATTGTTCTCCACTGTACTCCTTCCTCCTTGTTGCAGCCTACCATCTCCAACCACCTCCCCGTGAGAGTCCCCTCTAAATGGATGTCTACCTTCCCCCCAATCTCCTGATTACACCATCCCAACGTTTGTGAGACCGATCTTCCCCTAATTTTCTTCCTAACTCCTCTAACCCACGATCTCCATAACTCCTACCTAACACAAGTCATGAAGGTTATTGAGAGGGCCCGACCTCGATCACGGGGCCGTGCCGCCTCGCCCGGGGATCGCATTGGGTGGTCCCGTGTTATGTGGCACCGAACAACACACATATAAGGAACAATGTATTACATAAATCAAAAGCGGAAGCTTACAAATTGTTCTTTGTAAATCATTTACATAAAATAGCTACAGCGGAAGTCTATAACAGATCACGTCGAGTATCTACGAAGCACTCGAGAAGAGGTCTAGCCCGCGGACTCCTCTCGCTAGCAACACGAAGACATGGCAGCGGCTAGGTTCTCCAAGTGTGACATGACTCGGAAGTTCCCGAGTCTCACCGGACAACCTTCTTTATAACGTCAATGTTTACCTGCAAAACCAGTTATATAGCAAGAGTGAGCATAAAGGCTCAACAAGACTTAACCGTCTCTCCTAAGACATGAAACTCTACATGAAAGTAACCTAAGACTTAAACCAGTCATTTGCAAAAAGACTCACCTACGAGTTCAACCTTAACTTTCAGATTTTAGCCATAATAGTAGTGACCTTGCGCCCAGCAACATTGGAACTCCACAATCAAACAAGAAACGCTTCATTCCAATGTTACTTGTCCCAAGGTGAAAAATAAATTTAGTTTGCTCTATCTCTACTTCAAACAAGGTTCTCATGCAGTTTAACATAATCATAGCAGTAATTATATTTTTGCAAACTGTTCCCACATAACTTGCTTACTACGTTACAACACAGTGAGCAAGCGGTACTCATAACCGCGAGGGACGGTGATTCGAATCAAACACTACCCGGATAACTCGACACATACGCCCGCCTCTGAAGACCCACATCTGGCGTCCTTCATTACGTCGTATGTGGCAACCTTTCGCAGGACACTAGACTGTAGAACCGGTCGCGCCGTCTCGGGCTCATAGGTCTAACAAGACGATGTGGTATTGCCTCTACAATCCAGTGAACCTAGTACATCGGTTTCCTGGTTCCCATATATCAGTAAGCATCCGGTACACAACTCAAAACTTGCTCAGTGGGGCTGCACACGCTTCAGTCCTTAACCGACACAGGCAGAGCTACTCGACCAAGACCTCGTCTTGTCGCTGCCTAACCCCACTGCCCGGTCTCATCTTTAGAAATGTAAACTTTAGTTTGCTTCCTTTCCCAACCACACTTATGATATTCTAAACTATAGCTCGCGAGTAGATTTCAACTACTCGTCTTCTACTGGATGTTCTAATCTACTTAGCATGGCCTTATTCTACAGCGATGACACAATGCTACCCTTGACCTCAGGGTTGATGTTTGGTTATGCAAGTGGAGTATAAAACATTCTTGATCTAATGCACATACAAACTTTGACCCATAGTAGTGAACAAATGAAAAACTTTATAAAAGAGCTTAAATGCAAACCGAGGCTTGCCTTGGTTTTGCAGGTGACTAAAGTCAGATGATTATGAAGTTAGTTGCTGATGATGACTTGAAGCTTAATCCCTGCCTTCTTGCTCCTTGATCCAAGCTCAACTTCTTTACTTCTCCACGTTTAATCACTACACGTTATGAATATGCATACATGTTTAATTATAAAACTTTTGCTAACCAGTGCTAAAATAAGTTTAAAACTGGAACTCTGTTCAAGAATTTAAAATGACACTAAGGGTAGTGGTTATGTTTGGGTGAAGCAACATGATCAAGTGATAATTACATTTTATCACTTGTGTGCTACTCATCTAAATAGGTTGAACAATATAGTGGTGATCCAGAGCTCCAATGGAGCTGAAAATTTTCATGTGAGTTCCTTGTCACAAGAAAGCCATCTGGACCAAAATTCAGAATATTTCCCTAAGTAGATCACCCAGAACAATTCCATAAGCCTTTAGGCAACAAGGAATTAATTCTAAATAAATTTTCATGCAAATTCAAGTGAACTGCAATTTCAAACATAGCTCAGAGAGTATGCTTGAATTTTCCTAGGATATTTGGAGCTAAGGAATGCCCAGAACTGAATTTCCAAGTTTTTGGAAATTCTCTGAAAATGTTTCTGTATTCATTTGAATACAGAAACTTGAACTCAGAATTACCATAACTAATTCAAATCCAAATGAGCTGAAACTTTTACAGGAGTCTTCTAATATCCTAAAGAATATTCTAGCAAAATTTGGGGATTTTTGGATGAAACAAACTCCCTCAAAAATTCTTTTGCTGAAAAGATTTAAAGAATTCTCCAGAATTTTCTATTGGTTTTAATGCAAATTGGGATGCATATTTGGATAGATTTTTTCATCCTGAATCCAATCCAATTTGAATCACTAAATTTGGAGCTCCCTAGCAAACGTTATGAGGCTCTAAAGTTTGAACTAAATTTGGAATTTAAATTAAATCGAGAAACATTCAATCTCTGACTGTGGGTCCATCCTACACGTGTCAGCCGCTGGAATCACGCCACACGGGGCCACAGGACCCTCCCCGCGCTGTCACAAAGGATCCCGGGGCCATAGCCGATCAGCAGTTTAAATCCTCCGTCGCTGACACGCGGGGCCCGCCGGACCGTCTTCCTCCTCGGGCCGTTTCCTTTCCTGTGCCGCCCCCTCGCCGGAAACTCGTTGGAGCTCGCCGGAGTCGGCTTCCCGGCCGTCTCCCGGCGCGGTACTCGCCGCCTGGTGGTTTTCAGGGACGAGCAATCCACTGGTGCGTTGATCTCGGGCTGCTGGTGACTGGAAACCGGTCGGCGACGTGCGCACCCTTCGGTACAGCTTCGGCGCAGTGGCCCGAGCACCCTAGCCCACCAAACGTTTGGCGAATCCGCTCTAAAGCATCAGTGGAGGTCAGGCGAGGTCGGCACAGCCTCAAACGGGCTCGGGGATGGCGGCAAGTGGGGGTTCACCGTGTGCCCGATGGTTCCCGCCATGATCGCCGCTCAGAAACTTCAAAATGGTCTGCTAATATGGGGTTTCAAGCCAGGATTGGGGAGGGGATCGGGTCGTCCTCGAGTCTAGGTCTTTTGAGCACAATTTAGTGACCTAAAGACGAGAAGGGAGTGGAAATTTGGAGAATTTATACCGGAACGTCGTTCTATGGCCGTCGACGAAGTTTCTCCGAATTCTCTCTCGGTGGTTCACGGCTTGCCTTGTCGTTTGGGTGGAAGCAGCAGGGCTCGCTGGCGCGTCTGGGGATGTCCTCGCTTGGGTGTGAAAGGTTCTAGACTCTACTGCCCAAGGGAGCCCTCTCCTCGGTTCTCTTTCGGCCGCCGCGCGGACACGACGCCTTTGCGGCAGAGGGGCTAAACCTCGGTCGTTTTTGTGTCGGGAAGGTGAAGAGTGGGCACACGGTGCTGTTCAGCAGCTCGGAGGGAGGCTGTGCACCGGTTTTCACTGGTTTCTAATGGAGCACCGGAGAGCGGCGGCTTTCCTGCTCGGTTCTGGCGAGAGGGTCACAGGGCCTCGGGGTGGCGGTTGTAAGAACGGATGGGGCGCGAGTGGACGCCGAGCAGGTCGCCAGCGCAAGAAATTCCCACGAGGAGGTGGCTTCCACGGTTTTCAGACGGCAGCGCGGTGGCAGCTCGCGGTGACCCGGTTCGAGCTCGGGTGTGAACCGATACACAGAGGCTGACTTAAGCAGTAAGTTATACCCCCCTCTCAATGACAAGTGGGGCCCACAACCCCCCTCTGCCCGAAAGATCTTCCAATTTTGACACATTGCAAATTCAGCTATGAGGGATCCAAATTCAAAAGCCATTTTGCCATTTGACAATTTATGCCACAGTTTCAAATTTAAATTCAAATTTGGATGGAATTCACAAGTTCCTTTGATATTCATATCAAAGCACCTCCAAATTTGCTCCAAATTTGCCTCCTTCACAATTTGAACCTGGAGAGTTTGAATTTGCCTTTTGATCTTTGAGTTGGTCATTTCAAATACAACTTTTTAAACAACAATTTGAATTTCCACTTTTGAACAATGCCCTTCTTGTTTTCGAAGTGACCCTCTTAATTCAAACTGAATTCAAAGTTTTATTGCACATGCCAACACTTTCATGAGTAAACAAAAGTTTTTGTAAGTCCCATTTCTTGTATTCAAACTCAACTCTATTCATAGCTCAAGTTTTCTATTTACAAGTTTTGGGACTTTTACATTCCTCCCCCCTTAAAAAGAATCTCGTCCCGAGATTCATGATTAAGGACAAAGTGGATAGGACAACTACTAAGTATAAGCTTCTAACAACTCCGGGTGATTGTGTTGTAAATATTCCTCGCTTTCCATGTAGCTTCCTCGGACGTGTGATTTTCCAATAGCACCTTGAAAAATCACAGCGTCCGGTTTCTTGTTTCACGAGTCTTCTCATCAATTATCCGGGTTGGTCGCTCAACATACGTGAGGTCCAACTTCAACTCCGCTATACCTTCCGTGAGAATCCCCGTTGGAACTTTCAAACACTTCTGCAATTGAGATATGTGGAAGACGTTATGAACTCCGGCTAAGGCTGCCGGTAGCTCCAAACGGTATGCCACGGGTCCACACCTTTTAATGATAGCGAAGGGACCGATAAAACGTGGAGCTAGTTTCCCTTTCACTCCGAATCGTTGAATACCCTTCATAGGAGATACGCGGAGATATACGTGGTCCCCAACTTGAAATTCCAGAGGACGACGCCTCTTATCCGCATAGCTCTTTTGTCTGGACTGAGAGGCTTTAAGATTTTCCTGAATAAGCCTCACCCGCTCTTCTGCTTCATTTACGAGATCAAACTCGTAAATAACTCTCTCGCCGGATTCACACCAGTTCAAGGGTGTGCGGCATTTCTGTCACACCCGATATTCCATAAGGAACACCGAGCGTATACTCACATGTATGCCAGGATCAGTTGATTCATACATGTGCCGACAAGAGTGTAATATCATTATATTACAGGCCAAGTTCAACGTACAATATAATATTACATCATAGTACATGAAATAATAACTAAGAGTATCTTTACACCATAACACAACAGCGGAAGACTACGGCGTGGATGCTCCAGTTCCACAGGCGTTGCCCGGGGGTTCCGCCAACCTAGAACAACTCCTCGGGATCGAAGTCCTCCTCATCAAAGTCTACGTCTTCATTTACACCTGAGCAACATATGATAACCAACGAAAGCAAGTTTGAGTACCATAGGTACTCAGCAAGTGTAGGAAAGAATGTTATGAAGGCCAACAACAAGGAAGGCTAACATGGTTAAGCACTATGCATTAATCCTAAGCCTTAGCTTTGATTAGCAACCTATCTTACTAAGTGATAATCCCACCATCGTCATAATTAAGTCAATAATGTTAGGTTACACCACCCAACAACCTCTTTTGACTCACATCCATGTTCCTCTAATCATGGACAAGTCCAAGCCGCTCTTGACCGTGAGCACGGCTGTCATGACAGTTTGGTTCTCTGCAGAGATTGTACCACTTTACCCACAAGTAGTGATTTCATCCCCTGTTGCCAGGTGGACTAAGAAATCTCCCTGATATCCGTGGTTGCAAGCCACATTACACACTTCCTTTGGTGTGCGATCAGGAGATCACTACATGGCCTTTACAAAGGGTCTACCGGCAAGTACAAGCCCACTGAGGTTTCACCGCTGTAGTTCCTGGGAGTAACCCTCCCCTACAGAAGCCCCCTCTTGAGCCTTGCAGTTCCCAGGGCAGTCAAAAATGGACTCCCATTCCCCGCACCATCCAAACACTCATACTATACCGGCAAACTCCTAATTAATTGGCCAAGCTGCCCCATCTCAGTCTTGTGGTGGCACTGTAAAGCCGGGTTAACTGTTCCATGAACCGGTCCTTAGAATCTAGGACAGGCACTAACTCATTCCTGAGTCTCGTGCACGAAGCACCAACCAAACAACCAGCCTGTCTAGATTCATAACCACATGACACATACACTTGTGTCTTTCATATAATCCACAAGACTAGTATCAACTACGTTTCATTCATCTCTAGAGTTCTAAGCATGGCTAAGCACATAAAATGATAACCATCAAATCCTATCTAATTCCCTCCATGGTTTTGCAAGGAAAGATAAAGCAATGAAACTATGGAAACATCCTACACTGGGTTTCATATTAAAGACATCATGCAAATAATCTAACTATTCATCCTAGAATAGGAACAAAGTGATCAAGGAACACTTGCCTTTGAGTGAAGGGTGATGCACTTCAAACTCTTGTTCTTGTAGATTTGGAATTAGTTCTTGGGTTGGTTCTATCCATGCATTTGCACCCACAAAACAGTAACAAACATGCCATAAGAATCATATCAAGTCATTTCAATCACATAGGTTTGGTTGCACACATGCAACTATTGACTTCTTGTCATTTTATGTGGGTTAGAAGGGAAATATGTTTCAATTGGCTACCTATATTCTTTTATTTTACTATTGCCACATCCAAACACTCATTTTCAGTTTGTGAGATGATTTGAATAAATTTCTAGAATTTTATAAATATATATGTAAATTCTTATAATTAATTAAATCCTAAAATCATTTAGATTATTACTATAATAATTTTCAGAACTCATATTTCTATTTTTTCTGCAATTCAGAACCTATTTAAGCATTTACAACAGTTTCCAAAATTTTTCTTTAATATTTACTGTTTTTATCTATTTTTCAGTATTTGTTTAATACTTAAAAATACATTTTCAATCATTTAAATAATTATTCTGGATTACAGAAATTACGCATGCACAAAAACTATGATAACAGAATAATTTTATACCTTTAAATAAATTTCTACAATTTTCTGGAATTTATGTGATTTTTACTTTGATTTTTCAGAATTAATTGTCACTATATAAATAATTTCAGTATTTGTAAACTGTTATTTTTAATTTCAGAATTTTTATTCTGTTCAGAATGTTTTAACAGTATTAAAAATAAATTTCTAACATTTTCCAGAATTCATTTAGCCCTATTTGATTAATTACAGAATTAAAATAAACTTTTAAAACTGTTTTGGGCTAATTTGTAACAATTTCAAACTTTCCAGGGTTCATATTGAACTTTCATAACTGTTTTACTAATTTCTAAAAAGTACAGGGGCTACTTGGCTATTCCAAAGTAATTTTTCCAATTTTCTATGAACTCACGGTTGATTCTGTAAGAATCAGGGGCTATTCCCTATTTGTTTAAATCTCCAGGGGCCTAACCAGAAGATTTCCAACGTTTATAACTGTTTTAAATATGGGCCGTTGGATCTGAGATCAACGGCCCAGATTAAAAGAATCGAACCGGTATCGGTTCTTTTAATTTTAACCGTCCACTTTAGATCCGAAGGCTCAGAGGCGGCCACGTCGCCCCGACTTCGTCTCTCTCGCGTCCGGAGGCCGCGCAGTCGCCGGCGAGCGGCGGCGGTGGCCGGAATTCTCGGTTTTCCCGATTTCTCTACCGATTCTTGATCCACTTGCACTAAAAGAGAGAGGAGGGGGTGGAGAACTCACCTAGGGGGTCCTCGGAGGTCAGAGATGGCCGGAGAAGCACGATCGACGGCGGCAGTGAGAGATTCCGGTGAACCTCGTCGGAATTACTTCCCAGGCTTGTTTCTTCACAAATTCTCGTCGGAATTGGGCTCTGGTGATCGGGGAATGTCTTAGAGGGTGTTAGATCCGAAGATCAACGTGTGTTTCTCGGAAAATTGAGAATTGTGGTTTTTCTCTTCGGGAGGGGAGTGTTTGCGTTTTCTGTGAGGAAGGAGGGCCGGTTTGGGGTGGTATTTATAGAAGGGGGAAGGCGGCGGCGGGGAGAGGCGGCGGTTGCTGCAGGGGCGCGGAATTTGGTCGGTTGCTACACATTTCCCCCACATGTGATAATAACGGGGAGAGAGAGAGAAAGAGAGAGAGAGGGGGAACCGGCGGTTGCTTTGGGGAAGAAGGCTGACGGTTTGGCCCCGGTGGCAGTGAGGAATTCGGGTGTTACAACTCTACCCCCCTTAAGAAAAATCTCGTCCTCGAGATTGGAGTTTACAAAGGAAATAGATTAGGAAATTGTGATTTGAGTTCCTCTTCCCTTTCCCATGTAGCTTCTGCCTCGGAATGATGTTTCCATTGAACCTTATGCATGCGGATTATTTTGTTTCTTGTGACTTTTTCCATTGTGTCAAGGATTTTGACGGGGTACTCGGTATATGAAAGATCTTCCTGTATGTCCAACTCATCCATTGACAGATGTTCTTCTGGTGTTCTCAAACACTTCTTGAGTTGTGATACGTGGAACACGTCGTGTACATCCGACAATCGAGATGGTAACTCCAACTGATATGCTACCTCTCCTTTGCGTTCCAGTATCTTGAATGGTCCGATATACCGAGGTGCTAGTTTTCCTCTTACTTTGAATCTCCTAAGTCCGCGCATGGGTGACACTTTGAGATACACATAGTCTCCCACTTCGAAGACTAGTTCTCTCCGCCTGGTGTCTGCATAGCTCTTTTGTCTTGTTTGAGCTATCTTTAGATTATTGCGAACTTCTCTTACTTTCTTTTCTGCGTCTTTTAATACTTCAGGTCCAAACACCTTATTCTCTCCTATTTGATCCCAAAATAGTGGAGTTCTACATCTTCTTCCATATAGAGCCTCGAATGGGGACATCTTCATACTGGCTTGGTAGCTATTATTGTAGGAAATTCTGCATATGGCAAATTCTTATCCCAACTCCTACTATTTTTGAGTGCACAAGCTCTGAGCATATCTTCAAGAATCTGGTTGGTCCTTTCGGTCTGCCCATCAGTTTGTGGATGGTATGCAGAACTGAAATTTAATCTAGTTCCCATAGACTCATGTAATTTCTGCCAAAACCTTGAAGTGAACTGTGTACCTCTATCTGATACTATCTTTTTGGGTACACCATGTAGGCAGACTATTCTTGACATATACAGTTCTGCTAGTTTAGAACCATTATAATTTTCTTTCAGTGGAATAAAGTGAGCAACTTTTGTCAGTCTATCCACTATCACCCATATAGAATCGTACCCTGTTTGTGTTCTAGGCAAACCCACTATAAAGTCCATCCCTATTTCTTCCCACTTCCATTCAGGTATCTTTAGTGGTTGTAATAACCCTGCAGGCCTTTGGTGTTCTGCTTTGACTAGTTGACATGTGTCACACAATGCCACATGTTCTGCAACATCTCTTTTCATTCCATACCACCAATACCTTGTTTTAAGATCATGATACATTTTTGTACTTCCAGGATGGATAGAATAATCCGAATCATGAGCTTCTTTTAATATTAGTTTCTTTATTTCTTTGAGGTCTGGTACACATATTCTTTTACCATGCCATATGATACCATTCTCATCTTCTCTAAATCCCGGGGCCTTGTTTTCTTTGATCAACTGCTTGATCTCTTTGATCTTTTCATCGTTCTTTTGACCATTCCGTATATCTTGTTCCAGGGTTGAATCAACTTCCATTGCTATGGCTTCTGTATGATTCACCAAGCATAGGTTGAGTTTTGCGAACTCTTCACATAGTTGGGGTTGTAGATCTCTTATGGTCAACATGTTAACATGTGTCTTTCTGCTCAAAGCATCTGCAACCACATTGGCTTTTCCAGGATGATAGTTGATCTCCACATCAAAATCGTTAATGAACTCCAACCATCTCCTTTGCCGAAGGTTTAGATCCGGTTGAGTGAAGATATACTTCAAGCTCTTATGATCGGTATAGATCTCTGTTCTTTTACCCATTAGGTAATGTCTCCATAACTTCAATGCATGCACAACTGCGGCCAACTCTAGGTCGTGGGTAGGATAGTTCTTCTCATGCTTCCGAAGTTGTCGGGAAGCATAGGCAATAACATGTCCTTCTTGCATAAGCACACACCCTAACCCTTGCCCTGAAGCATCACAATATACAGAGAATGATTTCTCCATATCAGGCATAACCAAGACTGGGGCAGTTGTTAACTTCTTCTTTAATTCTTGGAAGCTTGATTCACACTCTTGAGACCATATGAAAGCAGCTCCTTTTTCCAACATCTTTGTGAGTGGCTTGGCTATTTTTGAAAACCCTTCAATAAACCTTCTGTAATAGCCTGCCAATCCTAAGAAGCTTCGGATTTCCCCAACATTCTCTGGTGTCTTCCACTTTTGCACACCAGATATCTTTTCTGGGTCTACTGCGATTCCTCCTTCAGAGATGATATGTCCCAGAAAAGCAACTTTCTTAAGCCAAAATTCACACTTACTGAATTTGGCATAAAGTTGATTTTCCCTTAGCTTTTGTAAGACTATTCTCAGGTGCTCTTCATGTTCTTTCTCATTCTTTGAGTATATGAGGATATCATCAATGAACACTACTACAAATTTGTCCAAATATTTCATGAACACCTTATTCATAAGGTACATGAAATATGCCGGAGCATTTGTTAGTCCAAAAGGCATAACTGTATATTCATACAGTCCATACCTAGAAACAAATGCCGTCTTCGGAATATCTGATTTCCTTATCCTTAGTTGATGATATCCGGAACGGAGGTCAATCTTGGAGAATACACATGCACCTCTTAATTGATCAAACAAGTCCTCAATACGAGGCAAAGGATACTTGTTTTTGATTGTCACTTCATTGAGGGCACGGTAATCTACACATAGCCTCTTGGTTCCATCCTTCTTTGGTACAAATATGACCGGAGCTCCCCATGGTGAGGAACTGGGACGGATATACCCTTTCTCCGATAACTCTCGGATATGATCCTTGAGTTCTGCTAGTTGTTGGGTATCCATCCGGTATGGTCTTTTATATATAGGAGCAGTACCAGGTACTAGTTCTATAATGAACTCTACTTCTCGATCCGGTGGCATACCTGGTAACTCCTCGGGAAATACATCCTGAAACTCATTGACCACCTTTATGTCCTCAATAACTACTTCAGTCTTGTTGAGTTGGACATTTCCAGAGGGTACTTGAATAGATGTGAACTCAACCTTGGTTCCATCCGTATGGGTTAGTTCCACTGTCCTTGTTGAGCAATGTATAACTCCTTTGTACTTGGTTAACCAGTCCATCCCCAAGATGATATCTATTCCTTGTGATTCTATCACAATAAGATTTGCAAGGAATTCTACTCCATTAACTCCTAGCTTTACCTTGGGACATATTTGCTTTGTCTTTATTTCTCCTCCAGGAGAATTTACTAGTAACACTCGATTCATAGATGTAATTGGTAGTTTGTGCTTGGTTAAGAATTCCTTGGCTATGAAGGAGTGTGTTGCACCAGAGTCAAACAGAATGGTAGCAGGATGAGTGTTCGCGGAGAACATACCGATCACCACATCTGGTGCTTCCTGTGCTTCCTCCATCGTCACATGATTCACCTTGCCACGCACAAGATTCTGTGCCTGAGGTGGCTTCTTGTTGGGGCACCGGTTGGCATAATGTCCCGTTTCTCCGCAGTTGAAGCATTGCCCTGTGACCTTGTTCATGGGGGCTTTGTTGCCTGATTGTGCATTTTGAGGGTTTGGCCCTGCAGGACGAGGTTGAAAGGCAGGACGTTGTTGCTGCACTTGTGGTCTCTGCTGTTGTGGTTGGAAAGTTGGGTTCCTAGCAGCAGGGTTGTAGTTCCTCTGAAACTGATTGGGAGCTATAGGTCGATTCATTGCCCCCGTCGGCGGTGATGAGAAACGGGGCCGATTGTTGCTGCTAGAAGCCTGTCCTTGCCAATTCATTTTCCTCTTTCGCTCCTCAACTAACTTCTATCTTTTCCTCTCCACTATGAAAGCCTTGTCGATGAGCTTTTGGAAACTTTCATAGTCACTGGAAGACATAGCATACTGTATCTCTGAATTCAATCCCTCAATGAAACAGTCTTGTTTCTTTTCGTCAGTGTCTATGTCTCCTGGAGCATAGCGAGATAATTGCGTGAACTTGGTAAGGTATTCTCGCACGGACATGTTACCTTGCTTCAGGTTGAGGAACTCCTTCCGTTTATTCTTGATTTCTCCGGCTGTAACATAGTGGTTACGGAAGGCAATTTTAAACTCATTCCATGAGATACTTTCTGGATCTTCATGAGCTTCTTTGTACGCCATCCACCAATCCGCTGCAGATCCATATAGTTGGTGAGAAGCAAAGAGCACTCTCTCACGTCCTGGACACTGTATGATCTGCAACTTGTTCTCAACATTCTTGAGCCAATCATCAGCTTCCAATGGCTCTATAGCGTTGTCGAACCTTGGTGGTTGAGTGCTTAAAAACTCATTCAGTTTGGGTTGACGCGGTGCATTCTGAATTTGTGGTTGCATGTTGGCCACCACTTGTGTTAAATTCTGAAGGAGTTGGTTTTGCATGTTCATCATTTGTTGCATAACTTCTCCATCTGCTCTGCGTGCAACTCGTGGATGCCATCCAGGCAAAGGGAACTCTGCAGCCTCATTGTTGTTGTTCCCTTTATTGCGTCTCCTTCTTCCTGCCATCTATTGTAAAAGACTATGTTTAAAATTAATATATAGATGTTCTTTTAGGTGTATTACGTTGTATGCTTACTTCATCCATTCCATACAAGAGTTACTAAAGTTTCTACTTCGTTGATTAAATGGTCATGATTGAAACAAACTAAGCACTTATATTCCTTAATAGATATTTACATATACTAGCGTGGTTGTGAACATAAGCCTATGGCTTTCACAACTCACGTTCATCCACTAACATACATCACATCATCATTCTACACAAGTTCACTAATCAAACATTACATATTAGTCAACACATTACCATACATACGTACTACACGAGTTACTACATGAGCAAGGACACCTATCCTAGTTGTCCCCTGGGTTCTGTGCATCCTCCTGTGGGTTCCCGCCATCACCACCTGGGTTGCTAGCCTCTGACTCAGCTGTGGAGGCCTCAGGTGCTGGAGGAATGTGAGGGCGTTTGGCTGCCCTACGGTCTGGAGAGTCCGGGGTCCAAGTGTCTCCATCCGAAGCATAGAGATCACTCACCTCTCCATCCCTCATCCTCATCAGTCCACGCATAATGGCCTCCGTCTTCTTCAGAAGGTCCCGGACGTCTTGAAGTTCCTGTTGACAGTTCTGCAGTCTCGTGCTGACGTCCACCCCTACCTGAAGACTCAGGTCCATCTGCACCACATCACAACCTTCACGGAGAGGCTCATAGTTGAACACCGCGCTTCCACTTTGTCGCCGGGGTGTGTACATGTATTGGGTCCCCTCAAGGCGGCCACGGTTGGTGTAGCTCTGGCAAGTGATTGCCTCCCAAGTGGCGTCCTTCTCAGCCTCTACCATGGTGGACCTCCATGCTGGCGAGTTGTGTATCTTGAGCAGCTTGTTCTCATAGTAGATCCTCGCCTACGACTTCCACTCGTCTCGCTCTGCGCGAGAGACTCGAGTGGTGTCGTACTGCACCTCTAGCTTGCCGGTATAACCAGCACAGCGAAGTAGGTGTCGGAGGCGATCTACCATGCCTCTAGTGGACTCCCCGTGGGTCTGGTAGGTAGTGGGGTTGTCCACCTCCTCAGTAGTGCGCTAAGCCAGCTGGTGTCGAGGAACTCGTCCTCCGGTGGACTTACGAGCCGTGAGACGTGTGCGTGCCATCTGTTTCAAGGAAAATTTAAAATGTGTTAGAAAATGAACAATAATATAATTTTGAGTATAGAAGAGGTTAGACAACATATATATAATTTAAATAATCCTCCTTTTAACAAAATATTTAGTAAAATAGTTTTTAATAAAATAGTGATGTCTATCTCGTCCATTTCTATCTAGGTTTGCGTCCTACGGGCAACCTTGGCTCTGATACCACTTTGTCACACCCGATATTCCATAAGGAACACCGAGCGTATACTCACATGTATGCCAGGATCAGTTGATTCATACATGTGCCGACAAGAGTGTAATATCATTATATTACAGGCCAAGTTCAACGTACAATATAATATTACATCATAGTACATGAAATAATAACTAAGAGTATCTTTACACCATAACACAACAGCGGAAGACTACGGCGTGGATGCTCCAGTTCCACAGGCGTTGCCCGGGGGTTCCGCCAACCTAGAACAACTCCTCGGGATCGAAGTCCTCCTCATCAAAGTCTACGTCTTCATTTACACCTGAGCAGCATATGATAACCAACGAAAGCAAGTTTGAGTACCATAGGTACTCAGCAAGTGTAGGAAAGAATGTTATGAAGGCCAACAACAAGGAAGGCTAACATGGTTAAGCACTATGCATTAATCCTAAGCCTTAGCTTTGATTAGCAACCTATCTTACTAAGTGATAATCCCACCATCATCATAATTAAGTCAATAATGTTAGGTTACACCACCCAACAACCTCTTTTGACTCACATCCATGTTCCTCTAATCATGGACAAGTCCAAGCCGCTCTTGACCGTGAGCACGGCTGTCATGACAGTTTGGTTCTCTGCAGAGATTGTACCACTTTACCCACAAGTAGTGATTTCATCCCCTGTTGCCAGGTGGACTAAGAAATCTCCCTGATATCCGTGGTTGCAAGCCACATTACACACTTCCTTTGGTGTGCGATCAGGAGATCACTACATGGCCTTTACAAAGGGTCTACCGGCAAGTACAAGCCCACTGAGGTTTCATCGCTGTAGTTCCTGGGAGTAACCCTCCCCTACAGAAGCCCCCTCTTGAGCCTTGCAGTTCCCAGGGCAGTCAAAAATGGACTCCCATTCCCCGCACCATCCAAACACTCATACTATACCGGCAAACTCCTAATTAATTGGCCAAGCTGCCCCATCTCAGTCTTGTGGTGGCACTGTAAAGCCGGGTTAACTGTTCCATGAACCGGTCCTTAGAATCTAGGACAGACACTAACTCATTCCTGAGTCTCGTGCACGAAGCACCAACCAAACAACCAGCATGTCTAGATTCATAACCACATGACACATACACTTGTGTCTTTCATATAATCCACAAGACTAGTATCAACTACGTTTCATTCATCTCTAGAGTTCTAAGCATGGCTAAGCACATAAAATGATAACCATCAAATCCTATCTAATTCCCTCCATGGTTTTGCAAGGAAAGATAAAGCAATGAAACTATGGAAACATCCTACACTGGGTTTCATATTAAAGATATCATGCAAATAATCTAACTATTCATCCTAGAATAGGAACAAAGTGATCAAGGAATACTTGCCTTTGAGTGAAGGGTGATGCGCTTCAAACTCTTGTTCTTGTAGATTTGGAATTAGTTCTTGGGTTGGTTCTATCCATGCATTTGCACCCACAAAACAGTAACAAACATGCCATAAGAATCATATCAAGTCATTTCAATCACATAGGTTTGGTTGCACACATGCAACTATTGACTTCTTGTCATTTTATGTGGGTTAGAAGGGAAATATGTTTCAATTGGCTACCTATATTCTTTTATTTTACTATTGCCACATCCAAACACTCATTTTCAGTTTGTGAGATGATTTGAATAAATTTTTAGAATTTTATAAATATATATGTAAATTCTTATAATTAATTAAATCCTAAAAATCATTTAGATTATTACTATAATAATTTTCAGAACTCATATTTCTATTTTTCTGCAATTCAGAACCTATTTAAGCATTTACAACAGTTTCCAAAATTTTTCTTTAATATTTACTGTTTTTATCTATTTTCAGTATTTGTTTAATACTTAAAAATACATTTTCAATCATTTAAATAATTATTCTGGATTACAGAAATTACACATGCACAAAAAATATGATAACAGAATAATTTTATACCTTTAAATAAATTTCTACAATTTTCTGGAATTTATGTGATTTTTACTTTGATTTTTCAGAATTAATTGTCACTATATAAATAATTTCAGTATTTGTAAACTGTTATTTTTAATTTCAGAATTTTTATTCTGTTCAGAATGTTTTAACAGTATTAAAAATAAATTTCTAACATTTTCCAGAATTCATTTAGCCCTATTTGATTAATTACAGAATTAAAATAAACTTTTAAAACTGTTTTGGGCTAATTTGTAACAATTTCAAACTTTCCAGGGTTCATATTGAACTTTCATAACTGTTTTACTAATTTCTAAAAAGTACAGGGGCTACTTGGCTATTCCAAAGTAATTTTTCCAATTTTCTATGAACTCACGGTTGATTCTGTAAGAATCAGGGGCTATTCCCTATTTGTTTAAATCTCCAGGGGCCTAACCAGAAGATTTCCAACGTTTATAACTGTTTTAAATATGGGCCGTTGGATCTGAGATCAACGGCCCAGATTAAAAGAATCGAACCGGTATCGGTTCTTTTAATTTTAACCGTCCACTTTAGATCCGAAGGCTCAGAGGCGGCCACGTCGCCCCGACTTCGTCTCTCTCGCGTCCGGAGGCCGCGCAGTCGCCGGCGAGCGGCGGCGGTGGCCGGAATTCTCGGTTTTCCCGATTTCTCTACCGATTCTTGATCCACTTGCACTAAAAGAGAGAGGAGGGGGTGGAGAACTCACCTAGGGGGTCCTCGGAGGTCAGAGATGGCCGGAGAAGCACGATCGACGGCGGCAGTGAGAGATTCCGGTGAACCTCGTCGGAATTACTTCCCAGGCTTGTTTCTTCACAAATTCTCGTCGGAATTGGGCTCTGGTGATCGGGGAATGTCTTAGAGGGTGTTAGATCCGAAGATCAACGTGTGTTTCTCGGAAAATTGAGAATTGTGGTTTTTCTCTTCGGGAGGGGAGTGTTTGCGTTTTCTGTGAGGAAGGAGGGCCGGTTTGGGGTGGTATTTATAGAAGGGGGAAGGCGGCGGCGGGGAGAGGCGGCGGTTGCTGCAGGGGCGCGGAATTTGGTCGGTTGCTACACATTTCCCCCACATGTGATAATAACGGGGAGAGAGAGAGAAAGAGAGAGAGAGGGGGAACCGGCGGTTGCTTTGGGGAAGAAGGCTGACGGTTTGGCCCCGGTGGCAGTGAGGAATTCGGGTGTTACAATTTCCGGTCGTAGAGAGCTTCATAAGGCGCCACTTTGATACTTGATTGATACCCGTTGTTATATGAGAACTCTGCCAACGGTAAGTGATCATCCCAGCTCTTACCGTGGTGGATGGCACATGCTCTCAGCATATCTTCAAGTATTTGATTCACCCTCTCTGTTTTCCCATCAGTTTGAGGGTGATATGCGGAGCTTCGAATCAATTTGGTTCCCAAGGATGCGTGTAGCTGCTCCAAGAAACGAGCAACAAACAACGCGCCTCAATCATAGATGATCGTCCGGGGAACTCCATGTAGGCACAAGATCCGTGCTATGTATAACTCCGCATACTGCTTGGCGGTGTATCTGGTATGCATGAAGCGTGCTGATTTGGTCAACCGGTCCACGATTACCCAAATCGAGTCATGGTGATGGGAGGTCATCGGCAAGCCAACGATGAAATCCATACTCAAGTCTTCCCACTTCCATGCCGGTATCTGTAGCGGTTGCAGCAGGCCCGACTTCTTCATATGGTCGGCCTTAACTCTTCGACACGTATCACATTCTGAAACGTATCTCGCAACTTCACATTTCATACGTGTCCACCAAAACTTCTTCCGGAGGTCTTGGTACATTTTATTGCTGCCCGGGTGAATAGAAAATTTGGATAAGTGAGCCTCATCCAAAATTTTCTTCCGCAGCCTCATATCACGGGGTACGACTATCCGGTCCTTGAACCATAGGGTGTCTTCATCATCTAACCGGAAACATTTCATCTCCCCGTTCTTCAACCTCCTTTTGATATGAGTCATGCCCTTGTCTTTCTTTTGAGCTTCCATAACCTCCTCTCTTATTGTGGGTATGAGAGCTAGATTATGCAGAGATCCGTATGGAACCAAGTAGAGACTTGGTTCTTCCTCTTCTATCGGCGTAATGGTCAGGTTATGAATATGAGACTTCCGGCTAAGTGCATCGGCAACCACATTTGCCTTGCTCGGATGATAATGAATTTCAATCTCATAGTCTTTGATCAGCTCCAACCATCGCCATTGTCGCATATTCAACTCCTTTTGAGTGAATATGTACTTCAAGCTTTTGTGGCCGGTGTAGAGATGAACCAGATTTCCCAATAGGTAATATCTCCACATCTTCAAAGCTAACACCACGGAAGCAAGCTCGAGATCATGAGTTGGATAATGTTGCTCGATTCCGTAATTGTCGTGATCCATATGCGACCACGCGTTCTCCTTGCATGAGTACATAACCAAGCCCGACGCCGGATGCATCACAATAAACATCAAAAGGCTTGGTTGTATCCGGTTGAGCTAGAACCGGGGCTGTTGTTAGGTGTTTCACCAACGCTTGAAAAGCCTCCTCACATGGCTTGCTCCAATCATATTTGATGCCCTTCTTCAGTAGCTCTGTCATAGGCCTGGAAATTTTTGAGAAGCTCGGGATGAACCTCCGGTAATATCCCGCCAGACCCAAGAAGCTACGAACTTCATGGACTGATGTTGGAGGCTTCCATTTCAGCACTTGATTAATCTTGCTTCGATCAACAGCAATGCCTTCCGCTGAAATAATATGTCCAAGAAACGGCACTTGGTTGATCCAGAATTCACATTTACTAAACTTTGCAAAGAGCTTGTGATCTCTCAAGCGTTGAAGCACAATATGCAAATGTTTAGTGTGTTCCTCTTCAGATTTGGAATATACCAAGATGTCGTCGATGAATACCACGACGAACTGATCCAGCTCCGGCATAAACACCGAGTTCATAAGATACATAAAGTGAGCCGGAGCATTGGTCAACCCAAATGACATGACAAGATACTCATAGAGTCCATATCTTGTCGAGAATGCTGTTTTCGAGATATCTTCCGCTCGGATCTTGATTTGATGATACCCCGACCTTAAGTCCATCTTAGAGAAGACTCTAGCACCCACTAGCTGATCGAAGAGGATATCAATTCTTGGTAGTGGATACTTGTTCTTTATTATCACAGCATTTAAAGGACGATAATCGACGCATAGCCTCAGCGTCTCATCCTTCTTCTTCACAAATAAAGCTAAGCAACCCCATGGTGATGAACTTGGACGAATAAATCCCTTGTCCATCAGATCTTTGAGTTGCTCCTTCAGCTCGGCTAATTCATTTGGAGCCATTTTGTATGGTCTCCGAGAGATCGGCGCGGTTCCCGATATCAACTCTATTTTGAACTCCACCTCGTGCTCAGGTGGTAGGCCTGGAAGATCTTTGAGAAACACGTCCGGATATTCACGGACTACCGGAATGTCTTCTAACTTGCAAGCCTCGGCATTACATACTTCCGGGTCTTTGGAAACCGCTCGCCGAGATACAATGAAGTTATGTGTCGCACCAGAGTCGAATAAAATGACAACCGGCTTGTCATTTAAGGTGAACCTGCCGGCAAGAACAGGTCCTCCCTTTGGCAGATCATCGACTGACACATAATTAACTGTCCCCACTTTAGACATAGCTTTTCTTGGTTGTCCAAGATCACCCTTTGGTGCTGGAACCGCAGACATAATGTTGCTGCTCGGTTCAGTTACTTCATTGACGTTGAGCTCGTTGTCAACATGAAGTGGGACAGCACTTGGTTCAGCTGAGAAATCGCCTTGTTCATCTTCAGCCTCTTGAGGGCAATAATTTTCTAGTGCACTTCGTTGATACTGAGGTGCAAGAGAAACATGTTGCTGCTGCGGTGGAGGTGAATAAGACCTCTGTGGAGTAGAAGAGTCGTCACACTCCCAGAATGATTGCACCTCTTGTGGAATCTCTCGACCGGAAGGTGAATGGATCACCAACCGATACTTCTGAGGCAGATAATTGTCTTCAGCCTGTGATGAGTCCCTCTCCCTCTTTTCTTTAAGATAGAGGTTGGAATAGTATTCGTGAGCGATAGCACAGCTCACAAACTCATCAAAATCCTCTTGGCTAACTTGAGCCAATTCACATCGCAGCCTAGCAGCCAACCCTCGGTAAAAGTGATAACCCTTCATGGCTGGTGACTTCACATAATCAGGGACATATTGAGCTAAGCGATTAAATTCCTTCGCATACTCAATAACACTCATGTCCCCTTGCTTTAGATTCCAGAACTCATCATGACTTGTCTGCATTATGCCCGCAGGGATGAAACGAGCACGAAATGCAGTTTGGAACTCCACCCATGTGACCCGATGCCCTGCTGGTTGGACATCAAGGTAGTCTGCCCACCATGCTCCAGCAAAGCTGTGAAGCTGCTGAGCGACATATAGAGTCTTTGAGAATTCATCACATTGGATCAACCCAAACTTGGACTCAATGACACGTAACCAGTGATTTGCTTCACAATGGTCAGCCGCCTCAGAGAATACTGGCGGTTGCGTCGCCAAGAAATCCAGATACGTGCTCTGGGTTGGCATGTGACGTTGAGCTTCTCGATCTATGCCTTGTTGAACTAGAGTTTGGAGAGTTTCATTCATCTTCGCAATAATTTCAGCCAATCCGGTTGGCGATGGCTCTTGTGATGAAGTCGAGTCATTCCCACCTCGACTTGAACCTCCAATCTCCATTTGAGGATGTGTGCGTACCATACTGCACGAAACAAAATTTTGAGTCAATCAAAATTCTATCTCAGTAGTAAGTAAAGATAAGTAAAACATGAACATGTCATGAACTTCATGAAAGCATAACTACATTCATGTTTAAACAAATCTTAGTACGCCAAACTAATCAGCGGAACTACCCTGACCAGTTCACACAAACTCCAAGTTTTTCTCAAATTAACCACAGATTCTTGACTTGAGTTCAATACCAAAGTTTTAGTGAACTTCAGTATCCTTCCAACGGTGTATCATGGGCTCCTTAAGGATTTTTCTACAGGAAGTTATGGCTTAAAAACAGAAAGGTCCAGAGAGGTTTTTGGTACTGTCCTGGTTTTGAACAGTTTGCCTTCAACTGGACTTTTCACCAACTTAAAGTGTGATCCTGCTCTGGAGGTCTACAAAGAAGTTGTAGAGCACTTGAAAATATTTCCAGAACCGTATCATACACCTTAATTAGTTAACTCTACTCAGAGTTATGCTCTGTTAAAGTCCAACAAGAATTCCTGCCAGAAACAGAGCACTCTGTTTTTGAAAACTTTGATGCCTAGTTATACTCTCATTTGAATCTTAGCTCAAAATAAGAGTTCAGTATCTAATATTTGTTTCAAACTTCCATTTTTAGTTGACAGTTAGTTCATGAATCATTTCTTCATAGGGAAGCGGTTATTAAGTGTAGTACGGTGTCGATGCACCGTAAGAACATGTCGGTACTACTTAGCCTCACCAACAGAAACCCTAACCGGATTATACTGACATATACGTATTATCAGTGACACTAAGACGGTCTCTCGTACACGTGTACTACACGGGATACGTACGTGGTTAGTACCTGCAGAAGAACACTCAATAGTGGTGCACTCAAAGGTTGTTTCATTGCAGGCAGTTCCATAATTGAAAGTAAATACAAACGCCCGCATCATTGCCATACGGTCGTCCTGAGTTAAGCCACGTCTCAAGGTATGTGATCATGTTTCAAAACCACACGACGGGGAACCCGAGTATGTCATGAACGGGTCGTCATGGTTGGGAATGTTATCAACCCAACGGATACCACCTACTGCTCTGCAGGGCACGCCGATGGCAAGCGCTGCGTATCTCCTCCTAGGCTACTTCCAGAAGAACACACTATCGCATTACTGACCACACGATGGGGTCTCCACTTACTTGCCTAATGCACGCTAGGGATCAACATTTCATATGAACTCAGGAACATGAAGAGTCCAAGAGTTTCATATTAACGTCTCACACCAAGCTGTGAGATCTTTCCCTGAACCACATTCCTCGTCAGGGGAGCTAACCGAAATTGAACCGCTTTCGGTGGCGTTCCTTACCATTCTTACCAGAACGTAGGTGCGTCGTTACATAATGAAAATTCAGAATTAAACACATATGTTAGTCTTGCCACTTTAAGTAACTACACTACTATAGTCCTTATGTGGGCCTAATATCGTTTCCTCACCGTATCCTAAGTTTTTGTCGTAATACAATCTTTACTCCGTGCGCTATTACCAATGCGACTCTGATACCACGCTGAGAGGGCCCGACCTCGATCACGGGGCTGTGCCGCCTCGCCCGGGGATCGCATTGGGTGGTGCCATGTTATGTGGCACCGAACAGCACACATATAAGGAACAATGTATTACATAAATCAAAAGCGGAAGCTTACAAATTGTTCTTTGTAAATAATTTACATAAAATAGCTACAGCGGAAGTCTATAACAACTCACGTCGAGTATCTACGAAGCACTCGAGAAGAGGTCCAACCCACGGACTCCTCTCGCTAGCAACACAAAGACATGGCAGCGGCTAGGTTCTCCAAGTGTGACATGACTCAGAAGTTCCCGAGTCTCACCGGACAACCTTCTTTATAGCGTCGATGTTTACCTACAAAACCACTTATATAGCAAGAGTGAGCACAAAGGCTCAGCAAGACTTAACCGTCTCTCCTAAGACATGAAACTCTACATGAAAGTAACCTAAGACTTAAACTAGTCATTTGCGAAAAGACTCACCTACGAGTTCAACCTTAACTTTCAGATTTTATCCATAATAGTAGTGACCTTGCGCCCAACAACATTGGAACTCCACAATCAAACAAGAAACGCTTCATTTCAATGTTACTTGTCCCAAGGTGAAAAATAAATTTAGGTTGCTCTATCTCTACTTCAAACAAGGTTCTCATGCAGTTTAACATAATCATAGCAGCAATTATATTTTTGCAAACTGTTCCCACACAACTTGCTTACTACGTCACAACATAGTGAGCAAGCGGTACTCATAACCGCGAGGGATGGTGATTCGAATCAAACACTACCCGGATAACTCGACACATACGCCCGCCTCTGAAGACCCACATCTGGCGTCCTTCATTACGTCGTATGTGGCAACCTTTCGCAGGACACTAGATTGTAGAATCGGTCGCGCCGTCTCGGGCTCATAGGTCTAACAAGACGATGTGGTATGCCTCTACAATCCAGTGAACCTGGTACATCGGTTTCCTGGTTCCCATATATCAGTAAGCATCCGGTACACAACTCAAAACTTGCTCAGCGGGGCTGCACACGCTCCGGTCCTTAACCGACACAGGCAGAGCTACTCGACCAAGACCTCGTCTTGTCGCTGCCTAACCCCACTGCCCGGTCTCATCTTTAGAAATGTAAACTTTAGTTTGCTTCCTTTCCCAACCACACTTATGATATTCTAAACTATAGCTCGCGAGTAGATTTCAACTACTCGTCTTCTACCGGATGTCCTAATCTATTTAGCATGGCCTTATTCTACAGCGATGACACAATGCTACCCTTGACCTCAGGGTTGATGTTTGGTTATGCAAGTGGAGTATAAAACATTCTTGACCTAATGCACATACAAACTTTGACCCATAGTAGTGAACAAATGAAAAACTTTATAAAAGAGCTTAAATGCAAACCGGGGCTTGCCTTGGTTTTGCAGGTGACTAAAGTCAGATGATTATGAAGTTAGTTGCTGATGATGACTTGAAGCTTAATCCCTGCCTTCTTGCTCCTTGATCCAAGCTCAACTTCTTCTTTACTTCTCCACGTTTAATTATGAATATGCATACATGTTTAATTATAAAACTTTTTCTAACCAGTGCTAAAACAAGTTTAAAACTGGAACTCTGTTCAAGAATTTAAAATAACACTGGGGGTAGTGGTTATGTTTGGGTGAAGCAACATGATCAAGTGATAATTACATTTTATCACTTGTGTGCTACTCATCTAAATAGGTTGAACAAGATAGTGGTGATCCAGAGCTCCAATGGAGCTGAAAATTTTCATGTGAGTTCCTTGTCACAAGAAAGCCAACTGGACCAAAATTCAGAATATTTCCCTAAGTAGATCACCCAGAACAATTCCATAAGCTTTTAGGCAACAATGAATTAATTCTAAATAAATGTGCACTTTCATGCAAATTCAAGTGAACTACAATTTCAAACATAGCTCAGAGAGTATGCCTGAATTTTTCTAGGATTTTTGGATCTAAGGAATGCCCAGAACTGAATTTCCAAGTTTTTGGAAATTCTATGAAAATGTTTCTGTATTCATTTGAATACAGAAACTTGAACTCAGAATTACCCTCACTAATTCAACTCCAAATGAGCTAAAACTTTTACAGGAGTCTTCTAATATCCTAAAGAATATTCTGGCAAAATTTGAGAATTTTTGGATGAACCAAACTCACTCAAAAATTCTTTTGCTGAAAAGCTTTAAAGAATTCTCCAGAATTTTCTATTGGTTTTAATGCACATTGGGCTGCATATTTGGATAGAGTTTTTCATCCTGAATCCAACCCAATTTGAATCACTAAATTTGGAGCTCCCTAGCAAAAGTTATGAGGTTCTAAAGTTTGAACTAAATCTGGAATTTAAATTAAATCGAGAAACATTCAAACTCTGACAGTGGGTCCATCCTACACGTGTCAACCGCTGGAATCACGCCACACAGGGCCACAGGACCCTTCCCGCGCTGTCACAAAGGATCCCGGGGCCATAGCCGATCAGCAGTTTAAATCCTCCGTCGCTGACACGCGGGGCCCGCCGGACCGTCTTTCTCCTCGGGCCATTTTCTTTCCCGCGTCGCCCCCTCGCCGGAAACTCGTCGGAGCTCGCCAGAGTCGGCTTCCCGGCCGTCTCCCGGCGCGGTACTCGCCGCCTGGGCGTTTTCAGGGACGAGCAATCCACTGGTGCGTTGATCTCGGGCTGCTGGTGACTGGAAACCGGTCGGCGACGTGCGCACCTTTCGGTACAGCTTCGGCGCGTGGCCCGAGCACCCTAGCCCGCCAAACGTTCAGCGGATCCGCTCTAAAGCATCAGTGGAGGTCAGGCGAGCTTGGCACGGCCTCAAACGGGCTCGGAAATGGCGGCAAGTGGGGGTTCACCGTGTGCCCGACGGTTCCCGCCATGATCGCCGCTCGTAAACTTCAAAATGGTCTGCTAATATGGGGTTTCAAGCCAGGATTGGGGAGGGGATCGGGTCGTCCTCGAGTCTAGGTCTTTTGAGCACAGTTTAGTGACCTAAAGACGAGAAGGGAGTGGAAATTTGGAGAATTTATATCGGAACGTCGTTCTATGGCCGCCGGCGAAGTTTCTCCGAATTCTCTCTCGGTGGTTCACGGCTTGCCTTGTGGTTTGGGTGGAAGCAGCAGGGCTCGCTGGCGCGTCTGGGGATGTCCTCGCTTGGGCGTGAAAGGTTCTATACTCTGCTGTCCACGGGAGCCCTCTCCTCGGTTCTCTTTCGGCCGCCGCGCAGACATGGCGCCTTTGCGGCAGAGGGGCTAAACCTCGGTCGTTTTTGTGTCGGGAAGGTGAAGAGTGGGCACACGGTGCTGTTCAGCAGCTCGGAGGGAGGCTGTGCACCGGTTTTCACTGGTTTCTAATGGAGCACCGGAGAGCGGCGGCTTTCCTGCTCGGTTCTGGCGTGAGGGTCACAGGGCCTCGGGGTGGCGGTTGTAAGAACGGATGGGGCGCGAGTGGACGCCGAGCAGGTCGCCAGCGCAAGAAATTCCCACGAGGAGGTGGCTTCCACGGTTTTCAGACGGCAGCGCGGTGGCAGCTCGCGGTGACCCGGTTCGAGCTCGGGTGTGAACCGATACACAGAGGCTGACTTAAGTAGTAAGTTATACCCCCCCTCTCAATGACAAGTGGGGCCCACAACCCCCCTCTGCCTCAAAAGATCTTCCAATTTTGACACATTGCAAAATCAGCTATGAGGGATCCAAATTTAAAAGCCATTTTGCCATTTGACAATTTATGCCACAGTTTCAAATTTAAATTCAAATTTGGATGTAATTCACAAGTTTCTTTGATATTCATACCAAAGCACCTCCAAATTTGCTCCAAATTTGCCTCCTTCACAATTTGGACCTGAAGAGTTTGAATTTGCCCTCTGATCTTTGAGTTGGTCATTGCAAATACAACTTTTTAAACAACAATTTGAATTTCCTCTTTTGAACAATGCCCTTCTTCTTTTTGAAGTGACCCCTCTTAATTCAAACTGAATTTAAAGTTTTATTGCACATGCCAACACTTTCATGAGTAAACAAAAGTTTTTGTAAGTCCCATTTCTTGTATTCAAACTCAACTCTATTCATAGCTCAAGTTTTCTATTTATAAGTTTTGGGACTTTTACAATTATTACTATTACTTATGTGGGTGGAATTCATTAAGATTTATGTTGTTTCTTAACAAACAATCAGACACCTTGAGGACAATTTGGATGATTGGTTAGATGAACAGCTTGAAAACTGCTTGGATGATGACTATCTTGTGTTTGCTTGTCCTGGTATATTCTCAACTCAAGTTTGCATGTTTCAATTGTCCCCCTCCTTAAAATTTACACAGTTTCATCCGTATATTATTCTTACCAAATACTACCAATCATTATAACTCGTATATGCTTGTGTACCAAATGCTTACTAAACTACGTCCTGAATCATGCCTAGTGTTTTAGCAATGCAAATGTATAGTTTTACATCTCTCTTCTACTATTCGATACATGTAGATGCTGGGATATCTAGAGGGGGTGGGCCAACATCACATGAAATTATCTAAAATTGTTTTTCATCTTGTTTTTCCATGTCAGATTGAACTTTTCACTCATGTCCCAGTTCTGCGTAACTTCGTTGAACATTTGAAATGGAAAAATTTCAATGTTTGTGCTGTATATCTTCTTGATTCACAGGTTTACTTCAGTATTGAACTTTTCTTGACAAAGAATATATTGAAACTGAAGACTAAAACTCAAACCTGACTCAGCTTATTTTTGTGGGTCCAGTTCATTACTGATGTAACAAAATACATCAGTGGTTGTATGGCTTCTCTTTCTGCCATGATTCAACTTGAACTCCCTCACGTCAACATCCTTTCAAAGATGGATCTGGTCACCAACAAAAAGGATGTAGAAGAGTATGTTTGTTTCCCTTCTCCTTTATATAGATGCAAGAACTGTAACTGCCTCTTTCTATAATGATAGTTTGATATTTCTAGGTATCTGGACCCAAATGCTCAGGTTCTTCTGTCTCAGCTGAATCAACAAATATTGGGACCTCGGTTTGGCAAGCTGAACAAGTGTTTAGCTGAACTGGTATGCCTTTCATTGACATGTGATTTATGTATGATGTTATTGTTGGTGATATGCCCAAGAGGCAATCATAACAATTCGGATAAAGGTCTGATGGATATTTGATCCATAAGAAATTAGGGTACTAATGGGCCTGTGACCTAAAAGCCCATTAGCGCGCCTATAAATATGAGGGGTAGGGTTACGGACAGATCTCTCCACGAGATAGCAGTCCCAGCCGCCGCCCCTCACAGGTCAGCCGCCGAAACCCCTGCCGCGCGCACGGTGCTAGCACACCGACGCACGGCGTTCCTCCCTGTACGTGTGGACTCCGTGGAGGCGCTGCTGTTACTGCTGCGCTGATCGGCTACGGCGCGCATCTACGATCCGCTGCGCTGCGCGTCTAGTGGTAACGATCCATGACCTTCTCACTCGCATGTTTCCTGGGTGATACGGTCGAATTGCTAGAGTAGTGCATCGCCTATTTCCCAACAGTGGTACCAGAGCCGACTTGCGTAGTTTTTGGTCTGGATCTTAGATGCGATCTACTGCAGACAAGTTCATATGATGAATTTTTATAGTTCGGCTTCTGGGGTTTGGAATTGGTTAGAGTAGATTGCCATCATATGACTAAAGGATTAGTTCGTGCTCCTTCTCTGCTCTGTGCGCAACCTGTCCCTACCGGCTGGAATCACCATCGGGACTAATAGTGTACATAGCTAGCAGATTGAGCCAACAGATCACGGTCATGTGTCGCGATCTTCTCGTGGATAACCAGTCACAATGAAAATTGAGGCATTCTGAATGGCTCAGATTCGGGTTGATCTGATCAATTCGATGAGATTTTCATAGTGATTTCATAGATGCGATCTATGTAATTCCGTTTGGTGTTCAGGACGCTGCCCTGAAACCCGCGGGGGGCGGCTCCCCCCTCGACCCCCCGCCCGCTAACCGGCTAGCGGGACCGCCGTTGCTGTCTACTATAGTGACATCATTAAGTTGTTTCGCGATAGACATCGTTCTACGCTTAACTTGTTTTTGCAGGGAATGATGTGAATGGTATGGCCTAAATATGATGTGATAATCTGTGTGTAAAATTCGTGCAGCCTGCGTGTTGCAAATTTAACACAACCGGGTTGAGGTTGTCACATATTTGTATAACGACCTGCGTGTCACCCTGTGATGCCTGATCTCTCATGTAATTTATTTGATAGCTATTAGATGTATTAGCTTCTTTTATATTCATTGAGAAACCTCAAGCATGATGGCGATGGTGATCACCATAAGAAGGGAGACATGGCGGTATAGATCATGATGGAACCATGGTGATGGAGATCACTATGATCCTAAAGGCCATACTATTCACATATATGATATGATCGTATGCCTGTGATGTTTTACTATTCTTTTCATGCTTTTCATATGGTGGATGTTTTGTCATGATAGAATAGCTTCCCTCGGAAAAGTTGAGTATTTGATGCCATTTACCTATAGCTGCACCTATGTTGTTTTGATCGTTGTATGGTAGGTTTGCCAAAGCAAAATACCGTCATCTATCATAATGAATAGGGTGAATGTTGGACATTCACATGCATAGTATTGGTTTACTCAACAAAGCTATCAAAACGGTTTTGGGCTTTATGGCATAGTGTTGGGAGCCGGGGCATTGGATGTCACCCAACAAACAAGAATCATATAGAGATATGATTAACAATGGTTGTTTACCTATGTTACTAATTTTCTAGCAGTGAAGCCAAAGCTCACTAGGAATTAGTGAATATGGATCTTGGACCACTATATGTCGTTAGAGGGAGGACGATGCTCATATAGTGGTGGTGTCTTTTATTAAACTGTTAATAAAAGATTGGTACATAACATAGTGCTAAAACCTTGCATATTTATTTTCTATTGTAGATCATGTCTGCTAGTAACAATTCCGGTTTCAATTTGCGATCTGTGCTTGAGAAAGAAAAGCTCAATGGAGCTAACTTTATTGATTGGTACCGCAACCTGAGAATTGTTCTCAGGCAAGAGAAAATTGAGTATGTTCTTGAGCACCCATACCCCAATGACCTCCCCGATGATGCAAATGCCGCAACTCGCAGGACTTATGAGAAGCACTGCGATGATGCGCTTAATGCAAGCTGCCTCATGCTTGCCACAATGTCCCCTGATCTACAGAAACAATATGAGCATGCAGATGCTTATTCTATGATTCAGGGACTACGTGGAATGTTTGAGAACCAAGCAAGGGCTGAGAGGTACAACATCTCAAAGTCCTTGTTCTCATGCAAGCTGACAGAAGGTAGCCCGGTCAGTCCTCATGTAATCAAGATGATTGGTTACATTGAGACTTTGGACAAACTTGGTTCTGAACTCAAGGATGACCTGGCTATTGACGTTATTCTCCAGTCACTCCCACCGAGCTATGAGCCATTTATATTGAATTATCAAATGAATGGCATGGAGAAAACGTTGGCTGAATTGCATGGGATGCTTAAAACAGCCGAGGAAAGCATTAAGAAAAACACCACTCATGTGATGATGGTTCAAAAGGAGAATAAAAAGAGGAAGCGTGTGATGCATCCTAAAGGCAAGGGAAAGGTTCCCAATGAGTCTTCAAGCTCAAAGCCAAAGGGAAAATCAGGCCCTTCTCCTAATGATGAATGCTTCCACTGTCATGCTAAGGGGCATTGGTCTAGGAATTGCAAGAAGTACTTGGAGGATAAGAAGAAGAAAGGGAGTGAGACTTCCACTTCAGGTATAAATGTTATAGAAATCAATATTGCTACATCTTCTAGTGAATCATGGGTATTTGATACCGGATCAATGATTCACACTTGCAAATCGTTGCAGGGTCTAAGTGAGACTAGAAGATTTGCAAGAGGCGAGTTGGATGTTCGGGTCGGCAATGGAGCAAAGGTTGCTGTCATAGCTGTCGGAACTTATCACTTGTCATTACCCTCAGGATTAGTTTTGGAATTAAATAATTGTTATTGCATTCCTTCTTTGAGCAAGAACATTATATCTTCTTCATGTTTGGAAGAAGTTAATGGTTATGAGATTATAATAAAGAACAAATGTTGTTCTATTTATTATAATAATATTTTCTATGCTCAATGTCCATTAGTGAATGGATTATATGTTCTTGATCTTGAGGATAAAACAGTCTATAACATTAGTACAAAAAGGGCTCGACGAAATGATCTAAATCCCACTTTTATTTGGCATTGTCGCTTAGGTCATATAAATGAGAAACGCATTGAGAAACTCCATAAAGATGGTTTGTTAAGTTCATTTGATTTTGAATCACTTGACACATGCGAGTCTTGTTTGCTTGGGAAGATGACCAAAGCATCCTTCACCGGTCAAAGTGAGAGGGCAACTGACTTGTTGGGACTTATACATACTGATGTATGTGGACCAATGAGTTCGGTAGCTAGAGGTGGTTTTCAGTATTTCATTACTTTTACCGATGACTTTAGTAGATATGGATATGTCTATCTAATGAGGCACAAGTCTGAATCTTTTGAAAAGTTCAAAGAATTTCAGAATGAAGTACAAAATCAGTTGGGCAAGACAATTAAACTTCTACGATCTGATCGTGGGGGTGAATATTTGAGCCATGAATTTTATGATCATTTAAAACAATGTGGAATTGTTCCACAGTTGACTCCACCAGGAACGCCCCAATGGAATGGGGTGTCCGAGCGGAGGAACCGAACCTTGTTAGACATGGTTAGGTCGATGATGAGTCAGACTGATCTTCCACTATCCTTTTGGGGTTATGCTCTTGAAACTGCTGCGTTTACACTAAACAGAGTCCCAACTAAGTCTGTTGAGAAGACACCATATGAGATGTGGACCGGGAAACGTCCCGGATTGTCTTTCCTCAAAGTTTGGGGATGTGATGCTTATGTCAAACGTTTGACGTCAGACAAACTTACTCCCAAATCAGACAAATGCTTCTTTGTGGGATATCCTAGGGAAACCAAAGGATATTATTTTTATAATAAAACGGAGGGTAAAGTGTTTACTGCTTGCAATGGTGTCTTCTTGGAGAAAGAGTTTCTCTCAAAAGGAGTTAGTGGGAGCAAGGTGCATCTTGAAGAAATCCAAGAAATATCTGAAAATGTTTCGGCACCCTCTAATCCTATACAGGATGTACAAGATGTTGTACAACCACTTGATGAAACACCAGCTCCACGAAGGTCTACAATAGTACGTCGTGCAACTGAAAAGTTGACACTCCTAACCACGGAACCACAGGACATGGTATTGTTGGACAATAATGAGCCTGTGACCTACACTGAAGCAACAATGGGACCCGACTCTGAGAAATGGCTTGGAGCCATGGAATCCGAAATAGAATCCATGCATGAGAATCAAGTTTGGAACTTGGTTGATCCAATCGATGGTGTGAGACCGATCGATTGCAAATGGATTTTCAAGAAAAAGACTGATATGGATGGAAAAGTTCACATCTATAAAGCACGATTGGTGGCGAAAGGTTTCAGACAAATTCAAGGTGTTGATTATGATGAAACATTTTCGCCCGTCGCTATGCTAAAGTCTGTTCGGATTCTCCTAGCAATTGCTGCATATTTTGATTATGAAATATGGCAGATGGATGTCAAAATAGCCTTTCTTAATGGGAGTCTGACTGAGGATGTGTACATGACACAACCTGAGGGTTTTGTCGATCCTAAAAATGCTAGAAAAATATGCAAACTTCAAAAGTCCATCTATGGATTGAAGCAAGCATCTCGGAGTTGGAATCTACGTTTTGATGAAGTGGTCAAAGGGTTTGGTTTCATCAAGAACGTAGAAGAACCTTGTATTTACAAGAAGGTTAGTGGGAGCGCACTTATATTTCTGGTCCTATATGTAGATGACATATTGTTGATCGGAAATGACATTCCAGTACTAGATGCTGTTAAATCCTCATTAAGGAAAAGTTTCTCAATGAAGGATTTAGGAGAGGCAGCATACATTTTGGGCATAAAGATCTATAGAGATAGATCTAAAAGGTTAATTGGATTAAGCCAAGACACATATATTGACAAGATATTGAATCGATTCAATATGCAAGATTCTAAGAAAGGTTTCTTGCCAATGTCACATGGCATCACTCTAAGCAAAAGTCAGTGTCCTTCGACACCTGATGAGCAAAAGAGGATGAGAGCGATTCCTTATGCTTCGGCTATTGGATCTATCATGTATGCCATGTTGTGTACACGCCCAGATGTATCCTATGCTCTAAGTGTTACGAGCAGGTATCAATCAGATTATGGTGAGGCTCATTGGACAGTTGTCAAAAACATTCTTAAGTACTTGAGAAGAACTAAGGATGTATTCCTAGTGTTTGGAGGTGAAGAAGAGCTCGTTGTAAGAGGTTACACGGATGCTAGCTTCCAAACAGACAAGGATGACTCTAGATCGCAATCCGGTTTTGTGTTCTGCCTCAATGGAGGGGCAGTGAGCTGGAAAAGTTCCAAGCAAGACACAGTAGCAGATTCAACGACGGAGGCGGAGTATATTGCAGCTTCTGAAGCTGCAAAGGAAGCTGTTTGGATCAGAAAATTTGTTTCTGAGTTGGGTGTTGTTCCTAGTGCGTCCGGACCTGTGGATCTCTATTGCGACAATAATGGAGCCATTGCACAGGCAAAGGAGCCTAGATCACACAAAAGATCCAAACATATACTACGACGCTATCATCTGATTCGAGAGATTATCGACCGAGGTGATGTGAATATATGCAAGGTGCATACGGATTTGAATATGGCAGATCCGTTGACAAAGCCTCTTCCACAATCAAAGCATGAGACGCACACGAGATCTATGGGTATTAGATACTTACATCAATGATCCTAGTGTGTAGTGGGAGACTTTTGTCATAGCTATGTTTATGTACTATTTGAGTAACTATTATTCACACTGATCATCAAGTATGTGACTTGTTCGTGAGACTCTTTGTTAATTATAATGTTACTCAAAATGATCCCTAGTCTACATCGTTATATGAGACAATGATAGTACGTAGACTAGCACATGTATTAATTGATGATCACGTTTCACGGATCATAGATATGGAGATATCAAATTAATAATGTGAACACATGTTAGTGAACATGGTGTTGGATAGACCCATTCCGAGACACTGTTGGGATTGTTATTTACATATGTGCCATCAGTTGGTCTTGAGTGATACACCTGCTAGATTCTTTGACCTGAGATCGCCATTGTTTCTCACTATGTGTAGTTGTGCACTTTGAAACTATCAAACGCTACTCCGTAACTGGGTGGTCATAAAAATAGTCTTCAGGTGCATGATGAAGCATGGAATGAGATGTGTGCGGATCAAGATGGGATTTGCCCCTCCTAAATAACAGGAGAGATATCTCTGGGCCCCTCGAGATAGTTGGATTGAAAGTGCATGGCCATGCCAAAATGATTAAAGAGTTAATCATTATGACTAAAAGTTAGTCATCGATTGAATCCACTATTTGATCGAGTGAATGGTCGAGCTATCACAAGGATGGCACGTATCTCGCCTTGAGCTTGACTGGTATCGTGTGGCAAAGGAATTAGCATGTGAATGTATCTAGGTTCAGCCGATATGATCTTTATGTACATTCGGGAGTCAGTATGTCCTGCTAGGTACCTCTATTGACTTGTGTTTGAAAATGGTTTTCATTCATAACCGACTGTACATGAACCTAACGGGTCACACACTTAAGGGGATGGAATATTGAAAAACTTGGCTATATGATTGTCTCTAGTGCAAGTGGGAGATTGTTGGTGATATGCCCAAGAGGCAATCATAACAATTCGGATAAAGGCCTGATGGATATTTGATCCATAAGAAATTAGGGTACTAATGGGCCTGTGACCTAAAAGCCCATTAGCGCGCCTATAAATATGAGGGGTAGGGTTACGGACAGATCTCTCCACGAGATAGCAGTCCCAGCCGCCGCCCCTCACAGGTCAGCCGCCGAAACCCCTGCCGCGCGCACGGTGCTAGCACACCGACGCACGGCGTTCCTCCCTGTACGTGTGGACTCCGTGGAGGCGCTGCTGTTACTGCTGCGCTGATCGGCTACGGCGCGCATCTACGATCCGCTGCGCTGCGCGTCTAGTGGTAACGATCCATGACCTTCTCACTCGCATGTTTCCTGGGTGATACGGTCGAATTGCTAGAGTAGTGCATCGCCTATTTCCCAACAGTTATCCTTTGTAAAATCATGTATTTGTTGAAGTGTTATGATATTTTTTAGTGATGTCATGGGCCCATAAATGCTGGAATTGTAGAATTTGACCACCTACTGTAAATTTATTGCCAGGCTTATACTTCCTCAGACTCGGTGTAGCTATATCCTAGTGTTTGCTTAATGCCACAGTGCCAACAGTACTAACTTGTTTAAACATCTTTTTCTATGTTCTATGATTTTTTTTCTTTATTCTATTTAAATTTAATCTTAAATGTATGAACTGGAAGTGAGGAGTATTCTACCTTTCTGGTTGTTAGGAGCATTCTATCAAAATTGTTTGGCCCTGATGAGGCTCCCTTCATTTGAGTGAACGTGTGGACTCTGCCTGCTGACGCTGTTGTTTGATTTATCAGTGTGTGGACTGTGGATAAGATATTCAGGATTGTGAGAGAGCTACGAGCACTATTCTTTTAGGTTTTATTTTTCATATTTCAGTTTCTGATGATTTTCAAGTGCTTTAGTTAAGTCCATGTAAGTTCATGATTGTATGAGAAAAATGTATTTTGTATTTGCTTTAGCTATTTGTGGTACTTCAGTTCTTTGGAGTTTGGCTAGCTTAGAAATATTATATAATGTGGTACTGGCAAACAGACAAGTTCATCTTGTCAAGTTCATTTGAAATCCCTATAGATGAATATGCTGTAGTTCTTGATTTCCTCATATCTGAATCAACTTCGAGACGCTGCTTATCTCACTGATACCAATTGCATGCTTTTATGTTTTCTGCTTTGCCTTTTTACTACCTTCTTTTAGTGCTTTCAGCTTGCAATATTAATCTCAGTCCCGTCATATAGGTTGACGACTACAGCATGGTGAATTTTATATCACTTGACTTGAGAAAGGAGAGCAGGTAATGCTATTTCTTTTGCTAGAACCTTAGCCCTTCTTTGTTTTCTTAAGGTTAAGACTTTGCAGTTACATTTATGGTTATTGTAAAACTCTTTCTGAATTGTGTGACAAATAACTCCGCCTATGCCTTTCTAGGAATAGCCGGTCCTAAGCCCGGATTAAGGAGGAGGGTTGTGATAGGCTTTACGAGCCCGCATCAAATCCAGCCATTCATATAGATATGTAACCCAGTTTGAGTTTCATATCTAGCTAGCCTACCTCAATGTTCTCGAGACAAAAGCTTTGTTGTTGAATTGTGTGACAAATGGAGTCTTGTGCACCTTGTTTCCCTTGGAAACCATACCTTTTCATTATACATTGTTATCGTTCCTGTTGATGTGTTTTTCATCTACCATATTGATAACACATTTGCATCTTGCCACCTCAAAAACTGCTGTTGTAGTATCAGATAGGCATAACTAATGTGATGATATTAATAATTCTTTTGCCATTGTTATGAAAATCATGCTTGATTTCATTTCTTTACTCAATCTTGGTCTGGGAAATTCTAAATCTGGTCATATTATGATAGATTGCAACATTAGATGAGCAGCTTTTTTTTGTTTTTGGAATAACTTTTTCCTAGCTTGAATGTAGCCGATTCTTTTTTTTTCTCGAATGCGTAGGAGAGCTGTGTATCATTTCATTAAGAAGAGCTGTCAAGTACAACACACGCACACCCCTTGTCTCCAGTTTACATTCTCGCCATGGACAAATAAAAACGACCACGAACCGTGTAACACCTAGCTGGTGCTTAAACCAGCAGCAGCCAGGAGCCGCGCAAGGTGCTGAGCTGCATCAAGTCACCACAAGTTTTCTTCCTCCTCAACTAGTGCTAGTGCCCTTTGGACACTAGGTGATGCTCCATTAAAAACTCAATCATTTCGTTGCATCTAAATCACCTATGCGCCAAGGAAAACCAAGGAATCGACCCCCCTTTTTTGAATATGATAGGCGCCAGCTTTTCTGTCTTAATCTACCACTCACCAAAGGAATGGTCTTTGGATTGTGGGGCTAGACCTGGGAGTCCTACCGTGTTAAACATTTGAAACCATACTTGTTTAGGAAAAACATAGCCAATGAGGATGTGTTGTATATCCTCCTCAACTTGATCACATAGTACACAGGAGCTCAGATGAGGTAGACCCGTTTGAGCTAGTTTTAGGTCCTGTTTGGCAGAGCTTCTTTGGCACTCAATGTTGTCAATTGGCGTGCATTTCCATGACATAGATTGTAAATAATATAGTTGCTTGTATTGTAGGTCCTCAGCTACAAATTGCTATTCGTCTCAACTTTTTGTTCACCTTCCTGTGTTTCTAACAGCCCTCCTTTTTTATTTCCCAGCATCCAATACGTGCTATCGTATATTGACAACTGCATCCAGTATGGGGAAGATGCAGACGTGAAGGTTAGGGACTTCGATCCTGAGGAAGATGACTAGTCATTTGATCCTCAAGGAGCTGCAAACTTAGTTGGTATCTTTTAGTGAATCATAGTTAGGGTACGCATGCAAAAGTATCGCTCTTATCTGCAAGCTCATGTAAATTATCTTTCGTACTTCGTATAGCTGCAACTAGCTGGTGCATGCAATTGCAAGCATCCTATTCAAGAAGGAAGTGTTGATTAACAAAATCAAGCAAGTGGCGGTATTTGGTCAGCTCTGTTCTCGTTCCAATACCTTTCATAGTACTACCCGGCCAAAACAATACCTGACCTTCAATTTTGCCTTGCGTCCAAATGTTCACAATTGTTGACAAGAGGAGTAACTACCTCCGCCTTTTTAATTGTTGTTTTAATAATAATTACGGTTTTTGTTCTAACGATAGCAATTTAATGATAACAATTGTAGTGCAGCAGGCTTGCATCGACGAATGTGTTACCAATTAGTTCTAGAAAAAGATCAAGTCTAATGCAAGCTAATTGGAAGGTGCATGAGCTGAAATGAGTACGGCAGGCAACATGCATCGCCAACACTTCCGATTCTAGAAGACACTCAAGGAAACGAGAGAAATATTTCATCCCCTTTCCCAGTATCACGCGAAGCCCCCTTTCGTTCTCCGAGTGCCGTGCCATCGCCATCTCACAGAAAAAAAAAGCCAAATAATAAACCCGAAAAACTAAGCACAAAATCTGAATTAGAAGCACAACATAAACGCGACCTGAGAAGAGAAGTGAAGTATTCTTCTCTGCGTCCGTTACTCCTCTCTCCGCCTCCGGTCCTCGCCGTCGACGCGCGCCGCGGCGACACCCCGCGCCCTAGGGTTCGCTAGGGCCCTCTTGCCGCCGCCTCGTCATCCGTCGTGGCCGCCGATGTCGCTTCGATCTGGCGGTCGCCAGCTCTCCTTCGAGATCCTCGCCGGGGACCTATCGGCCGACGACGCAGACGACTTCTCCCCTCGCTCCCTGCCCGACACCGCGTCAGACGGCCAGCGCCGCCGCAGGAGGCGCTCCAAGCGGAAGCGCGGGTTCCGGAGCCCCCCGATCGAGGAGGCGAACTCGGAGGGGGAACGGCGCGAGGGTGGCGGAGACGCGGCCTACGCGTTCAGGGTAACAGATCTGAGGTCGGTGACGGAGACGGTGTGCGAGAGCTCGGACGCCGAGAGGTCCGCGGCGAGCTGCGTGACGTACGTGGGCGTGGAGCTGAGGCAGAGGAACGTATCCGGGAATGGGAGGGTGCTGGCGGCATCTGCGGAGGATGGGACCAGCAGTTGCGGCAGCACGCGGGAGAGTGGCGTGGCTGCCGCGGCGGTGGACGACATGGCTTCCGCGGCGTGCCGTCCTGAAGCGAATGGGGCCGTCAAGAAGCTGGAGAAGGAGGAGTCGCTGGACTGGGAAAAGCTCATGAAGGAGAAAGGCAACATTCTCGGAGGTGCAGATCTCGCTATTATTTTGTTATTCTACAAAATTACCTGCTTCGGACCCCTCAATTCTTATCGTGTGATTGGTATTTCATCATCCCGGGTCTTAGATCATGACACCATGTATATTCAATAGAAATCGATGATATTTTAGCTATATTTTCGTTTGGATGAGCGAAACAGAATGCACATTTGTGAGTTGTTCCAGTTCCCAGACTAGGAATATTATTCATGACCTATGAAATAGTTTGAACAACGAATTGTTCTCTCTCTCTCTTTTCTTTTTGAAGTAACGAATTGTTCTCTTGATGGGTTTTGTGTATCCAACTTTTTCGTGCAAATGTGGTTTGGAAAGAACACTGTCCTTTTGCAGGAGTTATTTTTCCAACTACTCAGTTTCTATGAGCTCTCATAAAACCTCAGCATGATAAGGTCAAGCTGGTCTGAATATTAATCGGAGAAGTCGAATTTGAATACATCTAAACCTCGGAAGTTGAGGTTTTTCCTTTGGGGAAAACCATGCATTTCGTGCCATTATCAGTATGTAGATTTGTGTAGGCTTTGGCCATTAGCAGCAGGCAGTGGTACTTAATTTTCAATTCTACAGGTAGTTATATGGGCTATTACATATTGAGTTGAGGGCTTTACATGCATATTTACGCCTGTTTTCCACATTATGCTCCTGCAGAAATGGAGTGTCTTGATAATTCACCATTCAGATACTTCCTTGGAGAACTATATGGTGGTAATTCACTTAGAAGCACAATCGCCGTGGGTAACGAGAAGAAGCGGCAGCGGGTGTACAACACTATGTTTCATGTCCCTTGGAGATGTGAGCGGGTATACCTCTGCACTTTTAAAACTTTTTAACACCCCATAATGAGAATAACTCGAATTATGGTTCATTCTAGTTTGTTAACTTGCTTTGCGTGGCATGGCTGAACACTAGTTCCACTATGACTTATCGGCAGCTTGCTATAGTTTTCAAACCATATAGCATCACACATTCTTATTCTGGTAGGGTATTGATATATAATCATACAAGTTAACGGTTTTTGGGAGTAGTTGAGTGGATGAATAATAGGATGTATTTGATTATATATACTAAAATATTTGATTAGATATACTGAAGTGTTAGACACCAATTTCAAAACATATGTCGACTGTAGTGAAAATGTGTGCATTCAAACTAGGAAAAAACAGGATATTATTTTTTGAAAAAAGTAAGTGTATCATTTAGTTCTCATTCCCAAGAAGGTACGAATATAGTATACGTGAACTCATAGTTACAGTGTTGAGCTGTCAAAGTATATATAAAGAGTTATGGCATTTTGTACGTGTTGTACTTTCAGATCTGACAGCCAATCAGAATTACCATATGTCTGCATACTAACACATTTTAGGTGTCGTGTTGAAACATGATGTATTCCTAGATGGGTGGCTTGTTGTATATGAATAAAATGTATCTTCCTGCTATGCAGCTATGGACTTTACTTTTTGAGTCATTAAACTGATTACCTCTGATGGAATAAGTCTTGTACTCTTGGTCTTTGTGGCCCCGTAGTTAGGACAACATCTTAGTTCTTGTTAGACATCATCTTAAGACCAAGAGGACAACATCTTAGTCCTTTGTTAGGACAGCATATTAGTCCTTTGTTAGGACAGCATCTTGGCATCTTAGACTAGCATCTTGGTATATGTTTGGTTGCCTCAGCTATAAATATGTAACCCTAACCCCTAGGTTGGGCATGACATTGTGTGAGAAATGAACCAAGAAAAATTTCCCCAACTCTTAGTGTCACCCTCTCCATGAGAGTAAGACTTTAGATACTAACAAGTGGTATCAGAGCCGTTCTATCCTGTAGCCTAGACATCTTCTGCTCATCTTCTTCCCATGCCTCTCTTTGTCCTCAGCCGGCAGCAAGAGCACCGGCTGTTCCAGCTCATCCCTCCTCTCCTGCGCAGATGAGCAACAGCTTGTCTGAGACAACCTCTTCCTCACAACACCCCCCACTATAGGTGGCCAACGGGCCGTGCCGGGTCAGCCCGGCCCGAGCCTGGCCGGGCTCGGGACATAAAAACCTCGGCCCGGCACGGCCCGGGAAAAAATCGGGCCGTGCCGGGCCGGCCCACGAGCCGGAGGTCTAAGCCTAGGCACGACCCGAGTTCATTTTATGCGGGTCGGGCCGTGCTGGGCCATAAACGGGCCATGGCGGTCGGGCTGGTCTGTGGCCCGTTTATTAATACATTAAAAATAGCAAAAAATATTTTATTCGGGCTTAAACGGGCTGTGTCGGGCCGGGCCCCACGGGCTAACCGGGCCATATCACCGTCTGACCTTAAACGGGTCGTGCTGGGCCAGCCCGATGGGCCGGAGGTTAACGCCCGGGCATGGCCCGCACTGGGCTTTCGGTCGGCCCAGGCCCGATTTTTTTGTGCCGGGCCATTTTTGTCGGGCTTCGGGCCGACCCGATTGGCCCGACCCATTTGGCCACCTATATCCCCCACTAGCGCCCCCATGTACGAAGGACAGTCTCAGCGCGCGGTATCGGCAGGAGGCCGAGGTCCCCGCGGCAGAAGAACGCGAGTGAGTGGCGGCGGAGACTGCAGCGACGGCAGCGAGGGTGGCGACAACGGAACTGGCAGCGGCGATGGCGGAAGTAGAAGCAGCAGCGGCTGCTGATGCAACGCGTGCGGCTGCAGCAGAGCTTGAGGCTCTGCATGGCAGTAGCGCCAGAGGCTCTGTTTCTACTGACAGCGGCACCAACAAAGACCTCAAGCTGGCGAGGGAGGTAGCACAACCACAGACGCCGCAGTGGGCAGCCGCACACCCCCATGAACGCGGCGGCTGCAGCCCAGACGGATGCGGACGCGCCGGTGGCGCTCCTGGCGGGGGCGGCTGGGACGACGGAGATCGCGGCCTTTACAGGAGGCACAACTCTCCCTCCCCGGACAGGTACCATGGTCACCACTGTATCGAGGCCATTATCAGGGACGTCGGTCCCGGCGGTGGGTGGCCTACCCTCACCAAGACCAACTACGTGGAATGGGCCGCAGTGATGAGGATACGGCTCCAAGTGCGGCACATGTAGGAAGCAGTCTAGTACAGCGACGTTGAGTACTACGAGGATTGACGGGTGCTGGATGCCCTCATTGCTGTAGTACCACCCGAGATGCAATTCTCGCTTTCCAAGAAGCGGACTGCCAAGGAGGCCTTGGACGCCATCGCTGTGGCACGAATCGGCAGCGACCGCGCCCGCAAGACCACACTGCAGGCACTCCGCAAGGAGTGGGAGAACCTGCCTTCAAATCAGGTGAGTACGGTGATGACTTTGCTCTCCGTGTCAACACACTGCTGCAGAAAATGGTGCAGTTCGGCGACAACACCTACGACGAGGAGAGAGCCGTTGAGAAGCTCTTCCGTTGCATCTCTGAGAAGTACAAGCAGATCGTTTGCTCCATCGACTCTTTGTTGGACCTCTCCACGATGTCAATCGAAGAGGCGATAGGTCGCCTCAAGTTCGTCGACAGCGGCGAACCTCAGCCTCTCTTAGGGCCTATCACCGTCGACGGGAAGCTACATCTCACTCAGGAGCAGCGGGAGGCCTGCCAAGGTGACGGAAAGAAGGGGGAGCCCTCTTCCTCGACAGGCAGCTGCAAGCGCGACACCAAGCGCGACATCCGGGTGAGGTACCACTTTCTCCGAGGCTGCTTGGAGGAAGGGAGCATCAAGGCGTGCTACATCGACACCAAGGACCAGCTTGCGGACCTGCTCACCAAGCCCCTTGGGAGGATCAAGTTCCTTGAGTTTTGCTCCAGGATCGGGATGGTCCAACTTTCCCACAAGACGACGCACAAGACTTAGAGGGAGAATGATGGAATAAGTCTTGTACTCTAGGTCTTTGTGGCCCCTAGTTAGGACAGCATCTTAGTCCTTGCTAGGACATCATCTTAGACCAAGAGGACAACATCTTAGTCCTTTGTTAGGACAGCATATTAGTCCTTTGTTAGCACAGCAACTTGGCATCTTAGAGTAGCATCTTGGTATATGCTTGGCTGCCTCAGCTATAAACATGTAACCCCAACCCCTAAGTTGGGCATGACATTGTGTGAGAAATGAACCAAGAAAAATTTCCCCAACTCCTAGTGTCATCCTCTCCATGAGAGTAAGACTTCAGATACTAACAACCTCATATTCTAATGTGATCTTGAACAAATGGGCAGAATGGATCATGCAGTATCTGATATTTTTCATGTTTTAGGGTTACTTTGCATTTCTTTATTTGTTGGGGAGATGTTTGATTCATTGATTGTGACAAAATGCTGCAGCTAATTGTTGCAGGATTCTTTGTCTGCTTGGACTCGTTTCTGTCTTTGCTTACAATTATGCCTGCAAGGATCGTTGTTACCGTCTGGCGTGTGCTGAAAACAAGGTGGGCTTTCAGTTCTACTGCATACTAGATATTTGTGTTGCAGGTGCCCGAAACAAGTCTGAACTGAATTGATGTTAATCGAGATGTCATTGTGATGCCGATTTTGCTTGATTCCATGCCATACTGTACTAGGATTGTTACATTTTGAGTTTGTATTTTAAATCACACCTTTATGTTAATAATCACATCTGAATTAACTGGCTGTACTGGATGTGGGTATTCTTATTTGTTTCTGTCTAAATTGGAGGCTTGTCCTTGCATTTAGAGCTAAAAATGTTTATGTCCTCCTTTGCCCTGAAACCCCTATGTTGCCTTGCCGTAGCTTTTCTGTGTCACTACTCACCGGTTTCAATTGGATGTTAGTTGTCTAAAGAGGGCCTCATCATATATATTGAGACGACGATATATTTCTTACATGTAAATAATGAGAATGTACATGCACTTTAGTTATAGGATCTCAGTTTTCAAATGCATAGTTCTGTATGGCTATATTAAGTTTTATCTGTTTCAGAAGCAATATGCATATTACTAAGCAACTCTTAAGTGATTTCTCTACTTTTTATTTGTATTTACCAGCCTTTTGCACAAGCCACTCTTTTCAGTTTTGTCCTTTCATGGACATATTGAATAATGTTGTTCATCCGTGTATTTGTGCAGACAGTTTCTACGGCCAAATGCTGCTGATTTATCAGATTATGGATGTTTTGTAGTTCTAGCCCTAGGAATTGCTTCTTTGCAAATGATAGGTTGGTTTTCCATACTTGCTTTTTGCTTACATGATTATATAAACTATACATATTTGATAATCCACCCACAATTGGTTCATGTTTGTCAGATATTAGCTTGATTTATCATGTCATTCGTGGTCAAGGCACGATCAAATTGTATGTCGTATATAATGTTCTAGAGGTCAGTAAACTGTTCATCTGAAATTCAATTGCATCATTAGTAATTTACAAGGCTAACCTTATATTTACCTTTTTAGATATTTGACAAACTCTGTCAATCATTTGGTGAGGATGTTTTACAAGTTCTGTTCAACTCAGCTGAGGGACTGTCAACATGTTCAACAGATAATGTGACATTTGAACTTATGCGATTCCTTTTGGACGAGGCTATTGCTGTTGTTGCATTTGATATCCTTTTCTGAAAACTGCAGTAGCTAATCTTCTATTATTTACCATTGGTTTATTTAGTTATATTTTATACTTTTTTACTATCTAGTCTTCCTTCCACAGGATCCAGTGATTTGGGATTTATTTAACATCTGATTATTCCAAGTACATTGTTGATTTACTTTCATTGTTACTACTGCTGCTAATTGGTCTTTAGCTGAATCTATATTTGAATTCCTTAACAAGTCATACTTGTGCATTCCTTTGTTCTCTTAGCTCAGGCTATCACCTTGTCAACATGTATTATTGCCCACAATAACGCATTGTTGGCTCTGTTGGTATCTAACAATTTTGCTGAGATCAAAAGCAATGTATTTAAGCGTGTTAGCAAAGAGAATCTTCACAATTTGGTATATTATGGTGAGTGTGATTTTCATTTTGACATCTGCATTATTCTGAATAATATGGTTTCTAGTTGCTATGCTTCAACTGCTTGGCTTGGCCATTGAATTTTAGTGCTGCTTCATTTCATGCATTTTGAGTATATTAGTGTCTAATTACATAAAGTGTTCATCACCCATCTCCATCTGGTTAGACAATTCTTGTCGCTTTTTTAAACAAATCTTTCTGTATAAGCTTCTTTGAATAAAACCAAAACCCAGGTTGCCATGTTGGTCTGTTGAATATTTGTTCATGTTCCTCGAATATCTTTGCATACACATTATCGATGTAAGTTTCGAAAACCTTTTCATGCCGCTACAGTTACAAGCATGTTTGATGGCAAAAATTAAGGGCATACCCACTACTGAAAGCTCCCACATGTTGCTGGTCTTGGGAAGAAAATTTCTAGACAGTCTTCTCGTTTTTTTTGTAAGGAGGCTGATTTGAAACCAGGACCTCCAGAGCACAGATGCACTGTACTAGGCATGCCCTTCTTTTGATTTCAAAAATATATATAAGAACCTTCCCTACATCTAGTTACCATGATGCCTATGTTTTTTTAAAATATCTTAATTTTCCCGTTCTAGCTGCTTTTTACTTTGGTCATTATTATTGATCTGAAGATGCTAACTATTTGCTTTTAACTTCAAACTCTGCAGATATCATTGAGAGATTTCACATCACAGCCTTTCTGGTTTTTGTACTTGCTCAAAATATCTTGGAAGCAGAGGGGCCATGGTTTAGCAGTTTTCTTATTGTAAGTTCAACATGACAATATGTCTTCCAATATTCTTCTTATAGCAATTGTCAAACAAATCTCAAAAGATTTTGTTTGCTGTGATTGCAGAATGCATCGTTGGTATTTTTATGTGAAGTACTTATTGATGCTATCAAGCATTCATTTCTTGCAAAATTTAACGAGATAAAGCCCGTTGCTTATTCGGAGTTTTTAGAAGACCTTTGCAAGCAGGTGAGTTGCTGAATGCTGGTTGTTATTTTCATCTTTTATTGTATCTGGTAGTATGCAGTAGGCTGTATACCATTTTGATACTTTTTAATAACCTAGCAAACAACAGTAACATGAATGTTTATTTGCTTAAGAGGCATTGATTTTTTTACTCTTGTGTGAAGGCAAGTGTTGGTTGACAACACCAGTTAAACAAACCCATATATTTTAGGAATACATTGGTGAAAAGTTCAATTTGCCGTTGTGTTATTATGCTTGGCATGCATTGGAAATTAATTCTCGATATGTTCTTGTTTGTTCTGTTTAAAAGGGGAGCGTTGCCGCAGCGGTAAAGCTGTTGCCTTGTGACCATGTCATGGGTTCAAGTTTTGGAAACAGCCTCTTGCAGAAATGCAGGGAAAGTATGTACTTAGAAAAGACCCAAGTGGGTCGGACCCTTCCCCGAACCCTGCGCAAGCGGGAGCTACATGCACCGGGCTGCCTTTTTTTTTCTTGTTTGTTCTGTCTGTGATTGTCCGCTGGACATTTGTTCACTCATAACTATTCTGCTTTGATTGGTTTAGAATACCCAAAGTTCATGGCGTTGCACTTAAATTACTAGAATTTGGATCCTTCTCATTCAAAAATGTTATTAATGTTCATCTGCCATAAAATCATCTGTAGATTTTGAATGACAAACCTGATGACCGCCAGAAGGACCTAACGTTCATCCCCCTAGCTCCAGCCTGTGTGGTAAGTTCATTCCCAAATATCCACACTCATATTGGCACCTTAAATTCTAGTCTTTTCACAGGCAAAATGTGTTGTTTCTCAGGTAATCCGTGTATTGACTCCAGTGTATGCTACGCTCCTTCCTGCCAGTCCGTTCATCTGGAGAATATTCTGGATTCTGCTTTGGTCAGTTCTGAGCTACTTTTTACTAGCTATATTGAAGATTCTTGTGGGATTGATACTGCGCTGCCTTGCAAATTGGTATGTAAATCTGCGGCTCAAAAGAAAACAACATGTGGATTAAGCACATGGCACCACAACTCTGGTGCTGAGATTTCATCTTTGGGACGACACCGCCTGTGGTGCACGAAGTACAGCAAGCACTGCAGCTACTGCGAGTTCAGTTATACATGGCCATATATGGGAGAATTCTTGATAGGATTCAGTCGTACAGCACATAAGAACATTACATTATCATCTTCTAATGTTTTTATCATTCTAAAGGAACTGTTTATAGTCCAATTTTGCTGAGTTTACAGTTTCTTTCTGAACTTTGTGCATAGTTCGTAGATTCGCCCAAACATTTTTGTCTCGAGATGTTTAATGGTTGATCTGTGAATGTAAGATATGCCTGTACATTAGTTTGAAAACAGAGTAAACTTTAGAAGACTAAGGTTCCCTGCTAGTTTGAGCCTGGGCGCTCGTAAAAAAATATGATAGGGCTTGTATCGTGGGCTCCACATATATGGTTTGGACTATGCACTGACAGTCGTACAAGGATTGCATGTGATCACAGCAGGCGGGAACTGTTGGATCAGAGATCGCAGCGGGAAATGGCTAGATGGATCACAGAAGTGACCGCCTCGGGAGAAACGGCCCGCCTCGTCGACGTCCCGTCAATCCCCCGGAAGCCGGGGCCGCACCAAGTCGCGGACGACCCACTTTTGCCGTCCCTTGCTTCGTTCACTGGCAAGCCTGGCGCGGATCTCGAGCGAACGGGGACAAAACAAGTTGTAAGAAGCAGTACCCATTTGTTACATTCTACCCGCCGATGTCCGGGTCGGCGCGCGGGCCGCACCAGGCGCAGCTTCTTCCCGGTCTCCAGTCCCGCCTCGTGCGGGGGCCAAGCGTCCATGTCAATGTCTGTGGCTCCAACCTCGCCACCTTCCTCCTTGCCTCCTCGTACTCTTCCTGCGCGTCGCCGCCCGCCGTCGTCACGGCCTCACCGAGAGCGGCCAGCCCGGTATCCGCCTCTATCCCGGAGCAGCTGGAGCTCCCGCGGAGTTCCACGCGTTCGCGGGTCCACACGCGCTCCCGTACGGGCGCAACCCCAACTGGGGCACCGCCGAGCTGCGGCCGCCGGTGGGCCACCCGTGCCTGGCCTTCCCCGACCTCCTCGCCGCCTTCCTCTCCTACCCCGTCAACGGCTCCTGCCCCGATGACGAGCTCTCGGCGCAGCGGCTCATGCTTCGCGGCTGCGAGCCTCTGCCTCGCCGCCGCTGCCGCCCCGCCGCGCCGCCGGACCCGGCGCCGCCGCTGCCGTTCCCGGACGCGCTCTGGTCCACGCCGCTAGACCGCTCCGTCCACTGGTCCGCGTACACCTGCAAGTCCTTCCGCTGCCTCGTCGACCGAGCGCGTTCCCCGCGCTCCGATGACTGCAAGGACTGCTTCGACCTCGCCGGCCGGAAGCGCCACCGCTGGCTCAACGCCACGGGCGAGAGGAACCCGCTCAACTTCTCCATCGACGAGGTGCTCGCGTCGGCGTCCCCGCCGGGCTCCGTCCGCATCGGGCTAGACATCGGCGGCGGATCCGGCACGTTCGCCGTGCGGATGCGCGAGCGCGGGGTGACCGTGGTGGCCACCACCGTCAACCTCAACGGTCCCTTCAGCGCCTTCGTCGCCGCGCGCGGGATCGTGCCGCTCTACGTCAGCGTCGCGGCGCGGCTACCCTTCTTCGACAACACGCTGGACATCGTGCACTCCATGCACGTGCTCAGCGGCTGGATGCCGTCCGCCGCGCTGCAGTTCGCGCTGTTCGACGTGTACCGGGTGCTCCGGCCCGGCGGGCTGTTCTGGCTCGACCACTTCTTCTGCGGGGAAGCGGAGATGCCGGCGTACGTGGAGTTGGTGAAGAGCGTGGGGTTCCGCGAGATGAGGTGGGTGACGGGGAGGAGGCTGGACAGGGGGGAGGAGAGGAAGGAGGCGTATCTCTCGGCGCTGCTTGAGAACCCACTCCAGAACTCCTCGTGATTTTCCTTTTTCGTAAACGCGGGAATCGAGAGGTTTCAGTTCCTGCGTTGAAAGAAAGAAAACTTTCGTTTCGAAGTGGCCAAGCGCACATACCAAAAATAGGGTAGACGACATGATAGATAATCTGGTCTTCATAACATGTAGTCCTATCCAAAACATTTTAGTTAGCTTTCTTTCTAAAAAATGTTAGTTGGAATACATTATGGCAGCATTGTTTGATTATGAATCTTGCTTCTTCAGTGTCTTATAATCAATATGAATTCTATATGATCGTAGCCAATATAAAATTTGTCTTGCACATTCAAAAACTACATATTTTTTATGAGACGGGCGACGCAATTCTCATTCATTCTGGTAAAGCAGCGCGATCGAAGAAAGTCTTTTGAATGAAAAAAAAAACCAAGACAAGGATGCCAAATTAGCGTTGAAGCCCGACGAGGGTTGCATTTCACCAATCCATACCTGACTTCAGAAAACCATTCTTTGTCTACCTTCCGTTCGTGCTCCTTTGTTTCCTTAGTGCGGGTCAAAAAAAAATTATAGAGGCAGGCCATTATGCATATTATTTTTCCCTAAAGTAATGTGGATACTCCAAAACAAACATATGACAATCCTTCAAAATTTCAGAATGACAAATAATATAGCCACTCCCTATTTACACAACAGCTGAACACATGTTGGAAAACTATAAACACGGCTAAAAAGATGCGGCCATCACTTCACAGAAACTTTACAAGACGATATATTCTGAAGTTTTCTAGTACGCTCTGAACTAAAAATAAAAGAGAGCGAGCGAGGACACCCGTACTAAATACACAAAGCCTCCTAATAGATTGAAGGGCACTTCCAAACTTCTGAAGCAGTACCCGGTAAAGACCAACAGGAATTCAATAGCTGACACCAATGAAACTATGATGTGATGAGCGAGTAAGAGTTTCAACCCAAAACATCACGATATAAATTACAATGAAACATCCATTGAAGTGTACTGTCAATGTTGAGACTATGTAGCCAAAAAAAGGAATGGACGTCAACATTTGTTCAAAGCATTACCCACCTTTACCCAGGTGCATGAGCCTTGCATTCCAGATGGTTGATATTACCACCCAGTGAGCAAAATATCTGTATTATTCAACAGCACCCAGTTAGCATTACTATAGTTTTTCAACATCAATACTTCAGAGAAGATAGAAAAGCCATATTGCAGAAGCAAATGTGATGGATGTATTAAAGTGGCAATACAAACAATACTTATGGGTTTATTTATGGTGCTGGCAATTGGCAAGATCAGAATACAACAACGGGAAAGACAATTATGATCAGGGAACCAGCCCAGATCAGCTTAGTTGTCCTCCAAAATGAGTTAGCAGTAATCAGGGTTTCATATCAAGATATCCAAGGAATGGCAAACTGACAATGTGCTTTCCATGGTAATACATGGGTCCAGGGGCAGGACATAAGAAAGGACAGTGGTATGCAAGGAGCATGTAATGTTTCAGACCTTCACGATGTTAGGGCAAACACAGCTGTTATATTCAAGTCACGTCACAACAGACAACGAGACTCAGGCAGTCAGCCGTCCAAAATATTAGTGCACTACCAGCATAACATTTGACCTATCAATGTGGAGTCTGATTGTACCTGGAGCATGGCCATATTATCTACGTTTCACAGAATTTCCTCCTCTAACAGCCTTAATCTGCTGCGATTCTCTAAAGCAGACAAAATGCACCAATGTCTGTCCATTTGGATAAATTGCAAAAGCACTATTTGCGATGCGCTTATGGCAAAGAGAGCACATGCTATCTCCATTAATCTTGACAATAGCTTGACGCCGTTTATACAGATCTTCCTTTACCTGACATATTGAAACAGTTTGTGAGAATACAACAACAACAACAACCAAGCCTTTATCCCAAGCCTGTTGGGGTCGGCTATATTGGGTTTCATTTCCATGAGAGTGGCTAAGTGTAGTTGTTGGCTCGTCAAGCCTATCACAACCCCCTCCTCCTTTACCCGGGCTTGGGACCGGCTATGTCATTACAACATAGGCGGAGTTATTGGGAGAATAGAGGTAAAAAATCATTCATTGCACTACATAAGAGTTATTGGGTAACAGTTATCGCAACACTGTAAAGAAGATCAACAACACATCACAAAATTATAATGGCATACACATACATGATGAGACAGCACATTTTCAAGTAGTTTGGCAGATTAGCAAAGTAATCAGCGTTTTCTGTTTATCAGTGCAGAAATATTAAATGCACTATTATGATATTAACTACTGGAGATGAATAATAGAGTGGAAGGATATTAGACAAGGGAGCTTAGCCACACAACAATCTAAGCTTCAACGAATGTGATGACATTTCCCTAAAAGAATTCCAACGACTTGCATCTTTTTATATAATAAAGCTAAAAAATAAACAATGACAAGGGGACAACAGCAAAAAGGAGACGATCACATCAAGGTAACCTGCAAGTTTGCCCGGAAAATCAAGTTTTTGATAACCAGATAATTGCGTAGATGTTCGCTGGAGTTACGCAATAGTGGCTCAAGAAATGACACCAGATCCTGCAAGTGTTTAAATCAGATAATTAGAACCTTCAGAAGCTTTGGACATTATGAAAGATGGAATTGAAAAGCCAAAGCAATGTTTTTTCTAAAAGGGCATAACACAAATTGAAAATTTTGAAATATTTATGCATATAGTAGTTTGTTTGTTCCTAAGCAGTCATGAGTTCATTCTCTACCCCTGTGTGAAAAATATGTTCATATGAATGTTACAGGTAGGTAGGTCAGTGTTACTTGCCCTAAAGTCTATTGGAATTGGCTATTGTTGGACCTAGGGATGAAATGGGATGGGAAAATCCTGTCCCTGTCCTGTTCAAATACCGGATTTTTTCAATCATTTTCGAATCATTCAGGATTTTATTGAAATTGGGACAGTATCTATCAAAAATGATTTGGGTCCTATCTCGATCGTTTTTATGGTTCCTATTTTTATTCAGGAAATTCCCATTTTAAAGGAACCGGGATGAAATATCCCCACTTCATTTCAACACTTACCAGCCCAGCAAGGCGGCAACCCAATCCACAGCAACCACTGCCTCTAGTTGCGCCACAGTTGTCTCCAGCTGCATCATGACCATCTCCTGCTGCGCCGAGACCACCTCCTGCTATGCCACGGCCCGCAGCTACCTTAGTCATGCCACCGCTGACAAGTAGGCACCACGGCTCTGATTCCCATACGGTGCAGTGAGCCTATATCTCTTTGTCCCTCGCCCCATATCTCTCTATCTGTTGGGATTTCTCTCGTGCCTAAGAATGTTTAGGGTTTAGGGTTTAGGGTTTAGGTGGCAAGGGCCAAGGTGGGCCAACACATGGATTGGCTGGGTCAAGGGCTGAACTTGGAGGGTGCGTGATGGAATGGGCCAAAGGTGGGCTGCTATGGTTGGTGCTCTGGCTTCGTTATGGCCAAAGAAAAGAAATATGCTAATGGCATTTTTAGCAATTAGGAAATATATCGACCCTGCGCAAGCGGGAGCTACATGCACCGGGCTGCCCTTTCTTTTTTTTATCTGTCAATATGTCAGCATGTGAGTTATTGATTTATGTATATATATATATAACAGGGGATTGGATCATTGTTCTCATTTCCCAACTTGATTTGTTGTTTTCCGTTCGTTACCAACATATTTTCATTTTGACTTGTTCGTTTTCAAATACCTGACAATTCCGATCCCGCATCCCAAACCAGACCTTTTTTTGTTTCTATTTTTGTCCCGCTCAAAAAAAATAATGAAAACAACAATGATATGGGTGTTCTTCGATTGTTTCAACCGTTTTCACCCCTAGTTGGACGAGCATCAGGAGAGGGAGACAGTAGGTTTTGGTGCTGCTGGAGCTGCGACATTTTCCAATTAATTTGCGGAATCTAAAGCCTGGAATAAAACAACCTACTGACACAACTAACACTAAGTCACTGTAAGGATTATACTAACGAAATTCACGTAACTACATCACCTTTTTCAAGCAAATGTCACATACTTATGAACATTAACACAACGATCCCACTTATCTTTTGTTGTCTTTAATGGCATAGAGCTAAGGAAGATGAAAGATATATTGACACAGTATATAAAAGCATTTACCTGGAGTTTTGTGTCTCTAGGTAACAACCTAAGAGCCTGAGCACCATTTATTCTGTCCCACCGATGGCTTAATAGTTCCAGTGCTTCATTCAGCATTATAAGGCCTCCATCACTTACATCGTCTCCATCACCATCACTTCGGCTGCTATCAGTCCCACTGGGGCTAAAGCGTATGTTGTCAGCCCCTTCAATCTCAACAACCTTTTTACCTGAGCGTCCCATCCTAACCTTAGTAGCAGAGCTAACCTTTTGATTTCCAGGGAACTGTGATGCCACTGGAATAATTTTCTGCTCAAATTCTTTTTGAGCTTTTCTTGGGTTCAGATAAATCTGTAGAAGATTAAAGTAGATATTTGACTTGGAAGGTTGTTGTGCTCCTTCCTCATAAACACGGTCACAATATGCAACTGCTCGCTCCGGCATCTGGAGCTGAAAAGAAGAGAAGAATTAAAAAAAAAGATATTATCTGAAAAAACCAATACAAAACAAAAGAATATTAATGGATCAAAGGTCCATTGCAGAGCAACAGTACCTTGTGGACAAAGAGAGACAGTGCACGGAGGTGTTGATTTATTTTCCCATACAATATAGCACGCTCTTCAAAAAGAGCATCCTGGGGAAGACGCTTAAGAAGTAAGTCTGTATTGTAACCTGAATTATTCTCTAATGTGGATATTAACTTCTTCCGTGTTGGAGAATATGTTTTCTCGGTCCAGTTTCCCTCTTCCTTCAGAATCTTATACCAGTCCAGAACCTCAGAAAGGTACAGTTGCACCTTCAGACCAGAAGGTCAAAATATCATAAGATCAGAGGTTTATTGAATATATTTCAGTGAACTTCTTAGCAACAGGTTGTGGAAATAAAATCATCTAAGCAGCATCAGGAAATGATTAGATACAAATACACACAAACATAACAACTGAAAGAATACATACCAGCTCATTTTGCAGATTAGGATTTATCCCAGTTTCACTCATTGAAAGCATCAATTCTAAGTAATTTGACTGCAAATTTGGAGCATGTTGTTTCAGATATGAATTTACCAAATCTGATGGAACATTTTCAGACAAGAAGAGCTCAATGGTTTCTGAAGGATTGCGTTCAAGGACATACAAGGAAGACTCTAAAACCAGCATTGGATCCGATCTACAAAGCGGCTGCAAAAGAAAATGCACGTAGTGTCAAATTACCATAGAAACACAACAATGAAACAAGAAGGCTATTCTATTCATAATGTCAAGGTTCAAATCAGCCATAGAAAACGCCAAACAGGTGAAAAGGACAACTTATCCATGTCATGGAAAAGTCCAAATGATAATCTTGAACATATAAAAGAATACAATAGTAAACCACCCTAGTCAACAAGTTTCTCCAATGAACAAGCAATTCTTGGGGACTGAGAAATGAATGAAACATGACATGACAGGTTAGTAGCATAAGCAAAATAAATATAATCCTACAATCATATCAAAAGCCGGTCCCAAGCCCGGGTAAAGGAGGAGGGGTTGTGATAGGCTTGGCGAGCCAACAACTACACTTAGCCATTCTCATGGAAATGAAACCCAATATTGGGTTTCATGTCTACCCTACCCAAACGTGCTTGGGACAAAGGCTTTGTTGTTGTTAATCATATTAAAAGCATATAAACTACTGGGAGTATTAGTCCGAGTCATCATATGATAGTATGTAACTACACAGAAGAATTTCAAATGTGCAACTCTAACAGACATGGACTGCACTTCGAATTTAATACATCACTGGGTTTCCACATTTTATATATTAGCTTGCTAGAAAATGATGAATTTCTATGTGAATGTCTTGCTTATGAATACAGTTCATATGAAGGCAAAAAGGAACATCATGCAACAAGGCATGTAAGGTCCAACATCACAGGGGTGAGGTTATCCAGAGGTTCTTTATGTGGAGAATAGTTTTGGCACTGTTAAGATGAAAGAAGCAATTATTCCGTGAAGGCGCTCCCAGCACAGTGATTACGTCCACTAGCTGGGAGGTCGCCCACCCGGGTTCGATCCCTGGCGTCGCACCTTTCCAAACCAGGATCGAGATCGCCCTGGTCAGGATATGAAGCTCGCCCTGGTGTGAGTGTGGGTGAACCACCTGATTAAAAAAAAAGAGGAAAAAGCAATAATACCCTGAGATACTCGATGATCATTTGGGAGTTAAACTTTTTATCAAAATCTGTATTTCCCATCTCAAATTTTGATTCTTCAACTAACTGATTGAGCAGCTGGAGAGCTTCTCGGTGCATTTCATTGCTTCTGTAGAGCTCAAGTAAAACCATATATTCGTTTCGGTCCTTCAGAAACTCTTCACAAATTTTTAAATCACAATAATTAAGTCCTTTCAATAATTCTGTTGTCCCTGATGACTGCCCAGTAAGAATAAGAGCTTGAAGCAGAGTAGTGTCCAGTACAGTTGCCATTTCTCTAGCAATAGAGCTTGTATGTGTTTGAGCTCGCTTCTGAAATATAAACACGAAAGATTTTTACAAATTGCATTTGGTTTGGCTGCAGTTAAATTTGCACTCATCTGTACAATCGACACAGCGTAATACACACTAATAAACACCCAATGCCTGCATAATACACACTAATAGTACTAGGGCAGATGTTAAATTCTTATCAAAGCTTAAGTTATCATGTGTGCATGACACAAGTGTCCCAGTTTGCTTCCTGGAAAAGCAAGAAACATAAACAAGCTTGTCTTATTGCTTTCCATAGTTTTCTACTGATGCCAAACACCCATAGAGCTTTGAGAAAGCAATCTCGAGACATGCAAAATCTAAAAGAGTAAATCATTCACCTCCCTCAAGAAAAATCATGTCTGAACAGAGATCCAAAAATGAATCTGTCTACAGAAAATGGAACTTGTTGTATCAAGAACAATAAGCAGATTGCATTAAAGCAAATATCGTCTGACCGAGTGCTATGACAAGTCATTCTCAAAAGGTTCAGTCATCAAATGGGATAGAAATTTCAATTTACTTCTGGACAGGTTGGAAAAATTCATGCCCTTGTTTACTTCTTTAGTAAATTAATTTTTTATTCATGCAAGTTCACATCTGTCACTGAGTTATTAGTAACTAGTTGAAAAACGTGCAAGAAGGAAAAGAAGGCATTCTCTACCTTGGTTGGCTTCTTTAATTTATATGGTTCGGATAATATTAAACTGTGGTGCACAGCTCCAGAGACCACTTCCTCTGTTACCTCAGCTGTTGCTCTCTCGATTGTTCCACTTCTTTTCTTTTGCAAATACTTCACAAGAGCGATCAGAGCATTGTAACTCATTTTCTTTGTCTCCATTGGGGATTTATCATCAGATTCATGAAGCTGTAGAGAGTATGATTCCATTTCATCTGTCACATCAGAGGATTCCCTCGCTAATTCTGGCATGTCATGCAGCTTGTCATGTTCACCTATAATGTGTGTTTGAGGCAGAACAATAGAGGGGTATAGAGATAACACATAAGTAATATCCACATGTGAATCTGAAAACTGATCCATTGCTTCCTCATAGCTCCCACTATCAAACAAAAAGTGTCCATACCTAATTCATGAAATCAAAGTAAAAGTTTCCATTTAATTTCATTCATCGAACAAAATGAAAACATTGCAAGAGAACACAAAATTTGCTTTGAGTAACAATGTAGAAGCCTCAGTGCATCTACTTTAATTATAGACATGATGATAGTGGGCCGCCAAACTTTCACAATATGACCACTATGCTTAAAGAGAAATTTCCTTTATAACGAGCCCATGTCTGGGAGCCTAAGGCGTCCCCGTCGCCTTAGATGCCTGAGTAAGGCGTCCGTAAGGCGATGGGGCGTCCTGGGGCGTCCGTAAGGCGCCAGTAAGGCGACGCCTTACTCCATTTTCAGTTTATCTCAGCCCAGCCCAAATAACAGAGGAGGAAGTCAGGTATTGGTTAGGTCAGAGAGGACTAGTACAAACTTATGAGATGGATATTGAGACAAATTTGAGAGATGGGAGTGTTATCTAGTACACTAGTACTACTATCTATTAGTCATGTTGGACTTTAGTCAATTATGTTGGTTTATGTTGAACTACCAATATTTTGCTAATTGCTACTGTTATCCTTATCTATTTGGAATTTGGGACTGTATTCCTACATTTTTCTATACTTATATATATTAGTAAGACGTCGCCTCGCCTTACGCCTTATCGCTTAAAAGGTAAAAAGGGGGTGTGTCACCTTATGTCGCCTTACCACCTTAATAACTATGCCCATGTCTGAATTCTATAAACGTCTTTCATAATTGTTCGGTTTGGTATGACTTGTATAGTCCACAATGACAATATTGCAGGCTATGCATCAACACAACTGGACAGTTTGTGAAAATTCTCTCTTTTTCTTAGAAACATTTTTCTTCTTACCCATGCAGGTGAGCAGCGTATTATTGTTTTCATATTTTATACACATCTTGGATAGTCAAATTACAACAAAAGCACGATATTGATCTCTGATGTGCGTGCAACAGCCTGATTAAATAGGAACAGCATGTATATTTAATCAGGTTATGCAATGACAAACAGATGCATATGTAAACTCAGATTTTCATTTATGCATACTTGAAACACAGTATTATTGAGAACCAGCCAGTGGCCGGGTGGCTAGCGCCTCGGACGTGAGGACACCCCACCCAGGTTCGATTCTTCCGAACTCAGGGTATCTCACTGGGATTTATTCCAAGAATAATATTTCATGTATGTCTCGCACGTGGAGCCACAATGGTAGTGCAACATCCCCGTCGCATATCGGACTCGGATGGATTCCATTGATCTCTTGAAGGACGCGGTCTTAGCAGTCGTGTGTAGTTGTATGGCTGAATGTGTGCGTGGGTGTTTGTAGGTGTGAGTGTGTACACACATGGACAGATACTACAATTGTATCCGATACAGAGACTTCAAAGGTATTATCATGACCTTTGATTGGACAATTCGACATACCTTATATGTATTGAGCTTTCCTTCGCAGCTCGTAAGTTTGAATCCTCTGGAGGAAGTAGCTTGCACAATGCCAATGCCTCCTTGAATTCTCCAGATGCAGTTAATTGCACTATCTGTAGAATAAATTATGCAAAATATGTACATTTAAGGGGAGAAGGAGGCAAACAACTCGTGAAATGATCAAAATGGCTAGTTAATGCCTGCTTGTCCTTTCAAGCTAGATACTGACATTCCTTAAAATAGCCTCATCTCATTTATTATCTAGGCTTTTATCTTTATTTTGAAAAAAATGCACATTAAATTTTACCACAGCAGTTCCAATTCAAATTCTCACCGCAGAAATTTGAAGTGATCTTAAGACAAGGAGTAAAAGATGTCCGTGTGGTAAAAGTTGTTCCCTTGTGACCATGACATCACGGGTTCGAGTCCTAGAAACAGCCTCTTGCAGAAATGTAGGGAAAGGTTGCCCAAAAGACCTAAATGGGTCAGACCCTTCCTTGGACCCTACGCAAACGGGAGCTACATGCACCATGCTGCCCTTTCTTTCTTAAGACAAGGAGTTATTTCTCTATCATTTCAGAGAAACAATAAGATGTGTCTAGTAACAAAGGGGAACCATGTTTTCTCAATAAACAAATATACAAAACTTCATGAGTAATAGTGCAGTTATGGCATAGAGGTTTTCTAACGAAGGTTTGCAGGAAAGGTCTAGGATGTTTAAACTCTATAGGGCACATTACATTCTGTAAGGAAGATATAGGGCAACATCATAACAATTAGATCTGGGAGATAAAACTCAACAGCTTCTGTGAAAACACCACTCGGACAATTTTGGTTGTTCGATCCTTCAAACCATACTTAGCTAAGTTTTATTTCCAGGGTTCAACTACAGCATCTTTTCATATCATATACTGTTAAATACTCACTATAGTTTTACACAGGAACATCATTGTTCCTTTTAACCTATACTGAAGGGTAACCTGGAACAGATGAGTACTGTGACTTGTGATGGACAAAATGATATAAGTATGATACACACACATGTGGTAACACCACACTCATCGGAATGAAAAAAAACAAATATACGGATACCTGGGCACCAATAGGAACAGGCAGCAAACCATAAACAGAGTTTGACAGTGCAGCAAGTATACAATTGTCAGTTTGAACAAGCTTTTGAACATCGCGGAGAACGACTGTCTGAACCAATGCATTAGGGGCTCTAAGAGACCGTATCTGAAAAGAAATACCAAGTTACTAAACTTATTACCTACACAATATTTCTTACAACTTGAATATACAAATAACAAATATCATAAGAATGCACCTCAACATGACGTGGTAGGCGTGCCACAGCATATGGTTTGTGTATAACTACAGAAGCAGGCGTGTCAGACCAAATTATCCTGCCATCTTGAATAAGTTTTCCATTTTGATCAACAAATACCCCAATGTTATCCTGAATACATAGAGGAAATGCTAAAACATGTAAACTAAAACTAAAAAAAGGTGAAATAAATTCTTAGGAAAGCTAATTAAATATTTGAATGCAAAGGACTTTTAAGAGGTACTCTGCCAAATAACATTACATACCATATCATTACTGAACTGTTCGATTTTGAAAGCGCGTTCTAGAATTAAATAAAGACATGTCCTTCCGATGAAAGAATAACCAAGACAACATGCGGTGTTATATTTATGCTACTGTGAAAAATAAACCTCCTCATCAATAGTGACAGGAAAGTTTAAGTATTTCACATGCAAGATTATCTTATCCTCAGAATAAAAATATTATTTTTTAGAATATGTTTCTCGCTCGTCTTGTATAGCAGAATAGTGTCGCTTGAACTTAAGAACGCCAAAATAGGCAGCTATCCAACTGGCAAACGAAATCATGGAATAGCGAATCAACAAGAACTTGGAAATAAGATCATCATGAAAAATAAGGAGTAATACCTTTCCTAGGAGGAGCTCCCCAGTAGGAAGATGCACAACTAAAGGAGGAGCAATCCTTCCAGAAGAAAATACTTCGGTTTGTGCCCCAGTCATGCTGTTTACTATCATATACTCCCTCTTAATACCAAGACATAGGTTGTCACCACACCAAGCTATAGATTTCACCAGATCTGGTATACCAAATTCTTTCACCTCAACTAATTCTCTACCACCTGACAAAAGAAATAAGAGTTGACTCACCTATTCAAGATACCATTTTAATATGTTATTCTCATGGTCAACCCTAGAACATTTCTTATACTTTTCACTTCCCTATTTAGGCAGACAAGTCTACAGAAAACAATTTACAGGTTCTAAAGAAGATTTTATAGGCAATAGGCACAAGGCAACCTATACTCTTATATTAATGCAACAAATGCTACTAAACACGACTAGAACACAAACAGTCTTATGGTGCCATCGTGCAAAAATCTCTTCTAGACCACACGATATTCATCCTACGGTGATTGTATTTTTACACTTAAACCCTCCCACCTTCACACTTTACCTTTTTCATCTTATGTTGTCAGGTGGGAGGGTTTAAGTGTAAAATACAGTCACAGTAGGATGGAGATCATGTGGTCTAGAAGGAATTTTTGTACGATTGCACCAAAGGGCTGTTTGCATTCTAGTTGTCCCCACTAAACATATGTATCCTGTCCTATTTTGAACAATGTCAAGCACATTTCTTAGAAACTGTTTTCCCTGCTACAAATTTCAATAAAAGAATGCATTCAGCATCAGAAGCTTCTCCAAATTTCGGAAGCAAACTCCATTAGCCAGAAACAGTTTCAAAAGGGATAAGTTTCCATAAGAAATAATAAAACACGAAATAACCTTAGAAAAATATACACATGTAGTTAAGATTGAATAAGATCAGTACATCTCATTCTATGACTAGAATAGACCAAAAACAGATGGTAGCAACACCACTGAGTTGGAACACTTAGCTCTAACAGTAGTTTAATTCCCTAGAAAAAAGGGCTAGGTCGTCCTAATGCTAATATTTTAATGAGCAAAGCATCTAGCTAAGGTAATTGCCTACCATGGAACATTCCAAAGAGTAAATATGACCAATCAAGGTAAAGCTCAAAGGTCTTTACTAAAGGTTTCCAACATAACAGATTCATCAACTAACAGACTGGCAATTACACACCAATGTTCCCTCTTTTCTAATCAAACAAAAACTGATCTGAAATTTGCATTCCATGGCCTCAATTTAAGCACTACCAATTGGTAATTCCTAGCTCCACTGAAATCCTAATAAATCATATGTGCAAGTGCAACCTAAGGTTAATGTTAAAAGGCAAAAAAAAAACAGAATCGTATCGAGCAGATAGTCAATTCAATTAGGTTATTACTGTCGAGGCGGAAAACAGTTAGACGCTTCTGTCTGCCGACGGCGAGGAGGCCCCGCCGATCGTCCCAAGCAATGGCGTTGGCGCCCTTTGTCTTGGAGGAGACAGCGGCGACGGTCTCGAGCCCGGGGAGGCGGTGGAGCGCGACCCACTCGGAGAGCGAGAGGAGGAGGTCGCGGCTGGCGCTGACCTCCATGGCCAAGGGCGGGCGGCGCCAGAACCGCGCCTCCTGCCGCTCGAGCGTGTAGGGGCCGTCCCGCCGGATCTCGCCGCCATCGGCGGCGGACGGGGCCGAGTAGATGCGCAGGGAGCAGTCGGAGCCGCGGAGGAACCCTTCGGAGTCGGATGTGGCGACGAGGAGCTTCCCGGCGTGGGAGGCGACGGCCTCGATGCGGCCCGGGACTCCGGCCACGAGCTGGACGGCGTCGTACGCGCTGTGCACCATGGCCGGCGGGCGCGATCAGCGGGTGGGCCCCCACGGCGGTGGGGTGATGCCGCCGCGGTCGTGGGGCGCCGGAGTCGTGTCGGGGGCAGAGGCGAGAGCGTCGGGATTCGGAAATGCGAGATCCTGTTGTTAGGTCGTTGGCTAAACAGGAGTGTTCAATCAGAATATCAGATACGTATGGGATACGGACACATACGTATGTGTAGATAGTTGAGCCATACTTGTACACCGAAAGAAGAAAAAAAATGACACTGAAAATCTCAGAACACATCCAAGATTGCATGCGAACCCATGCTTGTTTTGAAAGCACCAGCCGATTTATTAGGCTTCCCCCTTTCAGTTACTATAGAGGCACGAGGGGAAGAGGGAACCCTCTCAAAAAATGTTTGATGCAGCTAGAGTCGTGTTAACTCGCAAGCATTATCGCAGAGACAAAACATGGAGTGAAACGGATGAGTGGCAACAAACCGTTCCACAGTAGAGGCCCGATGGCGACTGGAACCTCTGAACATCAATTCATAAATCAACACCAAAGACTGGAAACTCTGAACATCAATTCACAAATCAACACCGAAGATTGTGGCCTCTGCGGATCAATTCACAGATCAACACCGAAGCAAACACCAACAAACACAGTGACATGAGACGATTTGGCCTCGACAATTCTCATAACACCGTGAACAAGTTTACTACGCTGACAAGATTCTGAGGCGGTAGAAGGTGCAATCAAGAACAGCTCTTTACTATATCATATTCTGTAACGTTTCAGGGACAAAATTCCCAGTCGGATTGCTAACATGGATAGTGTTTACCTCTACTGCCAAATCCTGTTCGTCGCTAGTCTCGCTATTACTTTTACAAATAATATCCGGTATCGTTCCTACATACCACGACGCTAACCCACTTTATACAAAAGATTGCAGTTTCAGAATTAGGTCACCTCATCAGATATGTGAACCGAAGGGATATACGAACTAAGAAAGGGCAAAAGAATTGACACTTCACAGGTACCATTATTAGTGCCCCAGTCACCACAGGTAGCCTTGTCTCCATGTTTGCTCCATGGCCATGCACACGAATCGTGTCACCAGATTCCGCTGCGCCAAGCATCACGGGATCCCACTCATCCCCAGACATGCCATCCAGCGTCCCTGCCTGGAATTCCTCAAAAAAGCAGTATGTGCACTGCAGCGCATGCTCTGTCTCAACAAAGCAGCTCACTATGGAGGCATGCAGTGGCACCACCACGACGATATCCCCGGGTGGCATCGACCATGGGAGCTCCACAGCCTCCCATGGCTGTGGTCGCCACTCAACAAGAAACCTTAGCTGGTCATCAGACTCGTCCCCGAGGCCCCACTATTTCACCCAGTGCTTGCAGTCTAGCACAGTCCGTGCTGCCTCACTGCGTGCCTCCACCATTGCCCGGTACGCAGCACGTACATCCCGCTCTACCTCCGCTGTGCTTGGGCCATCGGACAACAGGAGGGGTGCGCTCAGTGTATTCCTTAAAGCTGAAGTGAAGCACGCACTACAGGGATACAACGGACTTACGACGGCCAAAGCCATCATAATTAAGTCATAAATCATCGTAAGTAAGCTACTTACGACAGTATTTTCTTACGATGATATAGAGTCGAGGTAATTATTTTATCGTAAATAATCTAACTTAGGACGGCTACCGTCGTAAATAAAGTAACTTAAGACAACGTGTTCATGCAGCGGCTCTTCTAAAGCTTTGATAAGTTTGAAGAACGCTTCAACCTCCGTTGTAGGAGGATCTTCCGTAAACTCTGGTTGTATAGCTTCAAGCATCTCATCCATCCTATCAACCCCCGTGTTATCATCATTTTTCCCTTCCACTTCTTGTACAGTTTCTGAAGTTGTTTTGCCGTGGAAGGTCCACACCTCATAATGTGGCATGTAACCGTTTTCGACACAATTGTATCGAGACCGTCATTTTGTCCAAAAACTTGGTATTCCGACATTTCTACATGGGCACCGCACCTTATCGATCATTGACAATGAAAAAGCTCGATCTACAAAAGCATATGTCTTGGCGAACCACTCATTCGAGTGATCACCAGAACTGTTCTTCCAACCGGTATACATCCAACTACGGTCCTCACCCATGTTTGAATCTACAGTTTAATGTTAAGGAAATTATAGTTACTTTATAATTTATTTATGTCACGGCCCTACATCTATTGGAAAGGATAGGTCCTAAACCCACCCAAGAGTAACCAAGCGGAGCGTGCTCATGACGAGACGTGTGGTCTGGATCCGAACGAAATTTCGGCAGCATAACCCCGCTGTTCTCCACCACACGCCCGAAAATGGTGCAGCAGAGAACAACAGGGTTATGCCGTCGAAATCTCGTCCAGATCTAAACCCGCGTCTCGTCACAAGCCACGCCCCCTCGGTCACTCCCAGACTGTCCAAAAAGAGACAATTCCGAACCTACACGTCTCACATGCGTAACACATGTGACACGGGCTGGTTCGAAATGGGTGACGCATATTGTATAGATTTACGTCAATCTTTCATTTTTGAGTTATTTAAAAGAGAGAGAGGAAAGAACGAGAGAGAAGGAAAGAACGAGATAGAGAAGGAAAGAACGAGAGAGAGACAGAGAAGTGGGTCAGCCGTCCTAAGTTATGCCCCAAGAGGCGGCGCGGCGGGGCGGCGGTGGCGGCACAGCGACAGGGCGGGGCATGGTGGCAGGGAGGCGTCGTAAAATGTCGTAAATAAAAACAGCCATCGTAAAATGTCGCCACATTACTTACGATGGCCTGCACAGAGCCATCGTAAGTTGGAGAGGCTTACTTACGATGGCTTTAGGATTAGCTTGACATCCTCACCATCGTCGTCCTCACCGTCGTCGTTCACTCTTTGCTTGTGTAGACACATACATTATCACTAAATGAGTCGTGTTGGGCCCTAAATGGGTTGTGTCGGGGCAAACCGGTCTGAAGCTCATTTATGTACATATAGTACTTAAACACTCATCAATTAAACCTAAACAAACATCTAAACAATTATCAATTCATCTAAACAAATAGTCATAACCTAAACAATTAAATAAACATATAAACAAACATATAAACCTAACATAAATAATTAAGCATAATTAAATCTAAAATATATCTAATCAATTATAAATTCATCTAAACAATTGTTGATCTAAATAATTCATCAACTAAACAATTCATCTACTAAACAATGCAACTAAACAATTAATCACCTACACAATTACGCACTAAACAATTGCTAAATAAAAAATCAAGCAATGGAGGCCGGCGTGGGGGTGCTGCGGCCGGCCATGGAGGAGGGAGGCATACCTATGGGCGAGCTGCGGCGGGCCGATGGAGGTGGCGGGGCACGGCGCAGAACCGGGCGGAGGCGGACGGAGACGCGGCTAGCACAGAGGCAGGCGGGCTGGCGCGGCGGCGGGTTAGCCGGTGCAGCAGCGGCCTAGGTGGGCGGCGCGGCTGGGCTGGCGCTCGGGCGTCGAGGCGGGCGGCGCGGCTGTGCGGGCGCTCGGGCGCCGAGGCGGGCGGCGCGGTGGGGCCGAAGGCGGCGGGGTGCGGCGGCGATCGAGCCGGCGCAGCGGTGGACGAGGCGGAAGGCGGTCGGGCGAGGCGGCAGTGGCGCGGGTCGGGCGAGCGGCTGCGGCGCGGGAGAGAGAGGAGTGCGTGAGTGGGCCGCGCGAGCGGCCCGCGGGATTTAGGGTTATAACCCTAATTTACGACGGTCATCTAACTTACGACAGCCTAGTATTCGGCTGTCGTAAATTGTCGTTGAATTCCGTCGGTTGCTCTACTTACGACGGCCCAGGTTTTGGCCGTCGTAAGTTGCACATTAAATAACGACGTTCACGTAATTTACGACAGCCGCGAGCCTATGGCCGTCGTAAGTCATCTAACTTACGATGGCGTTCGTTGGCCGTCGTAAATAATCTAATTTACGACGGTCAACTCTCGTAAATAATACCGGCCGTTGTAAAATGTCGATTTACGCGATTCTCAGGGTCAAGCATACGACGCACAATACAACTACCAACAAAGGTGTTACTTAGGGACTTGATGCGAAGTCCAGGAGTCCAGTGTCACCAATGGCACCCCTGGCAGCATCTCGGACTGCCTGCCGTATCATCTTTGTGCCATCAGTATGCTCCAGAAGTTTACTAACAACAACGTCTGCAGCATTAAGCAGCCGCTTCTTGGACCCAGTGGTGGCTCCAACCTGAGACTGTAGTCCAGATCATGCATATGATCTGTCATCTACCTGTAAGTTGGCAGTCACAGAACTTGAAACTAAATCAATGGACGAAACAACTATTTTTAAGTAGAAGAAATAAACTTTACTAAGAGGCTAGGAGCCATCTTTCCAACTGCGTTGCTTATTCAGGAAGCGATTTTTTCTTAGAGAGAGAGAGTTGAAACAAGCTATCTCAGGCGTCGTGCAGAAGAAAGGAGATGATCATAAGTGCGAGAATAGAAACTGAACTGAGTGCAATTTTACAAATCAATAAACCGTGGGAGTCAGAACTAAAAGCTCTACTAGTTGCCTGCTTACTTATTTCTAAACCGTCTTCAAGGAGAATTTCACGAATTGCAAGAAAATACTACTATAAACCTGAACGCGCCGTCGGGCGCCGCCGCATCCGTCCCTAGGAAGTCATGCAGCGTGCACTCAACCGCCCCCGATCCAGCCCACGCCGCTGCGTCAGGGGTGGCAGGGTGCTTGGCTGTAACAGCTCCAAATTCTCCAAACGTGAAACAAAACCGCCCTCCCTTTCCCTCAGGGAACCCCACACGTCGGTTTTCTCTGGCCTAAGGTGAACCTAGGAGTAAATGGGTAGAATTCCTTGCAAATCTCATTGTGATAAAATCACAAGGAATAAATATCATCTTGGGAATGGACTGGTTGATAAACTATAAATTAGTTATACATTGTTCAACGAGGACTGTGGAGTTAACACATACGGACGGAACAAAGATCGAGTTTAGATACATTCAAGTACCGTCTCGGAATGTTCAACTCAACAAGACCGAAGTAGTTATTGAAGATATAAAGGTTGTCAATGAATTTTCAGATGTGTTTACCGAAGAATTACCAGGTATGCCACCGGATCGAGAAGTAGAATTCATTATAGAATTAGTACCTGGTACTGCTCCTATATATAAAAGGCCATATAGGATGGATACCCAACAGCTAGCAGAACTCAAGGATCATATCCGAGAGTTATCGGAGAAAGGGTATATCCGTCCTAGTTCCTCACCATGGGGAGCTCTGGTCATATTTGTATCGAAAAAGGATGGGACTAAGAGGTGGTGTGTAGATTACCATGCCCTCAATGAAGTGACAATCAAAAATAAGTACCCTTTACCTCGTATTGAGTACTTGTTTGACCAATTAAGAGGTGCATGTGTATTCTCCAAGATTGACCTTCGTTCAGGATATCATCAACTAACGATAAGAGAATCGGATATTCCAAAGATATCATTTGTTTTTAGGTATGGACTCTATGAATATACAATTATAAATTTTGGTTAACAAGTGCTCCGGCACGGCATATTTCATGTATCTTATGAATAAGGTATTTATGAAATATTTGGACAAGTTTATAGTAGTGTTCATTGATGATATCCTCATATATTCAAAGAATGAGCAAGAACATGAAGAGCATTTGAGAATAGTGTTACAAAACCTAAGAGAAAATCAACTTTATGCCAAATTCAGTAAGTGTGAATTTTGGCTTAAGAAAGTTGCTTTTCTGGGACATATTATCTCTGAAGGAGGAATATCTATATATCCAGAGAAGATAGCTGGTGCTCAAAAGTGGAAAACACCAGAGAATGTCGGAGAAATTCGAGGTTTCTTGACTGGTTATTACCGAAGGTTCATTGAAGGATTTTCAAAAATAGCCAAACCACTTACAAAGATGTTGGAAAAAGGAACTGCTTTTATATGGACCCAAGAACGTGAATCAAGTTTTCAATAGTTAAAGAAGAAGTTAACAACAGCCCCAGTCTTAGTTATGCCATATATGGAGAAAGCCTTTTCTGTTTATTTTGATGCTTCAGGACAAGGGTTGGGATGTGTGCTTATGCAAGAAGGGCATGTTATTGCCTACGCTTCCCGATAACTTCGAAAGCATGAGAAAAACTATCCTACCTATGATCTAGAGTTGGCAGCAGTTGTACATGCATTGAAGTTATGGAGACATTATCTGATGGGTAAGAGAACTGAGATCTATACGGATCACAAGAGTTTGAAATATATCTTCACACAACCAGATCTCAACCTTCGGCAAAGAAGATGGTTGGAGTTCATTAAAGATTTTGATGTGGGAATTAATTACCACCCTGAAAAAGCTAATGTGGTTGTAGATGCTTTGAGTAGAAAGACACATGTTAACATGTTAACGATGAGAGATCTACAATCTCAACTTTGTGAAGAGTTCGCAAGACTCAACTTATGCTTGGTGAATCACACAGAGGCCATAGCAATGGAAGTTGACTCAACTTTAGAACAAGATATTCGAAATGGTCAGAAGAATTATGAAAAGATACTAGAAATTAAGAAATTGATCAAATAAAACAAAGCTCTAGGATTCAGAGAAGATGAACATGGTATCGTATGGCATGGTAACAGAATATGTGTGTCAGATATCAAGGAAATAAAGAAATTAATTTTAAAAGAGGCCCATGATTCTGATTACTCTATCCATCTTGGAAGTATAAATATGTATCATGACCTTAAGACTATGTATTGGAGGTACGGAATGAAAAGAGACGTTGCAGAACATGTGGCATTGTGTGACACATGTCAATTAGTCAAGGCAGAACATCAAAGGCTTGCAGGATTATTACAACCACTAAAGATACCTGAATGGAAGTGGGAAGAAATTAGGATGTATTTCATAGTGGGTTTGCCCAGGACACAAACAGGGTATGACTCAATATGGATGATCGTGGATAGATTGACCAAGGTTGCTCATTTCATACGAGTGAAGGAAAATTATAACGGTTCCAAATTAGCAGAATTGTATATGTCGAAAATAGTCTGCCTACATGGTGTACCCAAAAAATAGTGTCAGATAGAGGTACACAGTTCACTTCAAGATTTTGGTAGAAATTACATGGGTTTATGGGAACTTGATTAAATTTTAGTTCTGCATATCATCCACAAACTGATGGGCAGACCGAAAGGACTAACCAAATTCTTGAAGATATGCTTAGAGCTTGTGCGCTCAAAAATAGTAGAAGTTGGGATAAGAATTTACCATACGCGAAATTCTCCTACAATAACAGTTACTAGGCTAGTATGAAGATGTCTCCATTTGAGGCTTTATATGGAAGAAAATGTAGAACTCCACTATTTTGGGATCAAATAGGTGAAAATAAAGTGTTCGGACCAGAGGTATTAAGAGATGCGAAAAAGCAGGTGAAGTAAATCCGCAATAATTTAAAGATAGCTCAAACAAGACAAAAGAGTTATGCGGACATAAGGCGAAGAGAACTAGTCTTCGAAGTGGGAGACTGTGCATCTCAAAGTGTCACCCATGCGAGGACTACGAAGATTTAAAGTAAGAGGAAAGTTAGCACCTCGGTATATCGGACCATTCAAGATATTGGAACGAAAAGGAGAGGTAGCATATCAGTTGGAGTTACCCTCCCAGTTGTCGGACGTACACGACGTTTTCTATGTATCACAGCTCAAGAAGTGTTTGAGGACACCACAGGGGCAACTCCCAATGGAAGAATTGTATGTACAAGAAGATCTTTCATATACCGAGTACCCAATCAAGATTCTTGATACAATGGACAAAATTACAAGAAACAAAAGAATTCGTATGTGCAAAGTTCAATGGAAACATCATTCGGAGGCACAAGCTACATGGGAAAGAGAAGACGAACTAAAGTCACAATTCCCTAATCTATTTCTTTTATAAACACAATCTCGAGGACGAGATTTTTTCTTAAGGGGGGTAGACTTGTAACAACCCCAAATCTCCAAACGTGAAACAAAACCGCCCTCCCCTCTCCCTCACTGCCAGGGGAACCCCACACGTCGGTTTCCTCTGCCCTAACCGCAGCCCCCCCTCTCTCTTCTTCCCCCTTCTATTATCACATGTGATCAACATATTTCGGCCACGAGCAGATCTTCGTGCCTCTTCCTCAACCTACGTCCCAGCAACCACCGCCTCCTTCCACTCTACAAATACCAACCGACGTCGGCCATTTATCCCCACTGAAAACCGCTCATCTCTCCTGAATAAGAAAAACCGCCTCCAAACTCAATTCTTCAAAAACACACGTAGATCTTCGGTTCTAGCAACCCCTACACCCTTCCTCGGCCTCAAGGATGAATTCCGGATGAAATCCTCTGAAGAAACAAGCCTAGGACAGTTTGGATTCAAGAAATCACCCTAGCTGAGTTCCCCATCCCCTCCTCTTCATTTTGGAGTAGAAAAACCAAAGAACGATGAAGAAATGGCAAAAACCGAAAGCTCCGGCGAGGCCGCCGACGCGCGCAGCCGCCGGCCGCGAAGGAGAAGGCTAGGGGGCGAAGTGGCTGCTTTTGGGCCCTAGGATTTAATTTGTGCGGTCCAGATTAGAAGGGGGCGTACCCCTTCGGTTCATTAAATCAGAACCGTCCGGATTAGATCCAACGGTCCATATTTAAAATAGTTCTGTACATTGGAAATTTGATGGTTAGGCCCCTGGAGATTCAAATTAGTATGAAACAGACTCTGTACTTTGCAAAATAAACCTTAGGCTTTAGAGAAATTAGGAAATTCACTGTAAACTATCTAAATAGCCCCTGTATATTTTGTAAATTGATAAAATAGTTTTGTAAATGCATTTTAAACTGTAGAAAAATTGTAGGTATTACATTTTGACCCAAAACAGTTTAAAAGTTTGATTTTAATTCTGTAATTAATCACAATGGGCTAAATGACTGTTGAAAAATGTTAGGAACTTATTAAAAACCCTGTTTAAACATTTTGGTCAGAATATAAATTCTGAAATTAAAAATAATGATTTCAAAGGCTGAAATTATTTATATAGTGACAAATTAATTCTGAAAAACAAAATAAAAACCATATATGTTCCAAAAAAATTGTAGAAATTTATTAAAAGGTGTAAGACTATTCTTTTTCCATATTTTTATACATGTATAATTTATTTAGCCCAGAATAATTATATAAATGGCTGAAAATGTATTTTTAAGTATTAAATAAATGCTGAAATATAGATAAAAATATTATATAATGAAGAAAAAATTATGAAAACTTTTCCAAATACATAAATAGGTTCTGAAATGTAGAAATAGTAATATGGGTTCTGAAAATGATTATAGTAATAATTTAAATAATTTTTAGAACTGAATTAATTCTAAAATTAACATATATACATATATAAAACTCTAGAAATTATTAAAAATCACTACAAAATTAGAAAAAAGAGTATTTTGCTATAACAAAGATAAATTAAAAGATATAGATGTCCATTTGAAACTTATTTTCATTTCAAACCACATGAAATGTTATGAAATCAATAGTATATGGAGAAAATAAGTAGTATATGTGTGCAATCAAACATATATGTGATTGAAAGGCATTGTTAATTTTCTTATGGCATGTTTAGCATTGTTTTATGTGCATATACATGGATAGAACAAACCCAAGAACTATTTCTCAATCTTTAAGAGCAAGATTTTGAAGTGAACCAGCATCCATTCAAAGGCAAGTGTTCCTTGACCACTTTGTTCCTATTCTAGGATGATTAGTTAGATTATTTGCATGATGTCTTCAATATGAAACCCAATCTAGCATGTTTCCATAGTTTTATTCCTTTATCATTCCTTGCAAAACCTTGGAGTAATTAATTAGGAGTTTGCCGGTATAGTATGAGTGTTTGGATGGTGCGGGGAATGAGAGTCTATTTTTGACTGCCCTGGGAACTACAAGGCTCAAGAGGAGACTTCTGCAGGGGAGGGTTTACTCCTAGGAACCGCAGCGGTGAAACCTCAGTGGGCTTGTACTTGCCGGTAGACCCTTTGTAAAGGCCATGTAGTGATCTCCTGATCACACAACAAAGGAAGTGTGTAATGTGGCTTGCAACCACGGATATCAGGGATGTTCTTAGTCCACCTGGCAACAGGGGATGAAATCACTACTTGTGGGTAAAGTGGTACAATCTCTGTAGAGAACCAAACTGTCATGACAACCGTGCTCACGGTCAAAAACGGCTTGGACTTGTCCATGATTAGAGAAACATGGATATGGGTTGAAAGAGGTTGTTGGGTGGTGTAACCTAACATTAATGACTTAATTATGAGGTTGGTGGGATTATCATTTAGTAAGATAGGTAGCTAATCAAAGCTAAGGCTTAGGATTAATGCATAGTGCTTAACCATGTTAACTTTTCCTTGCTATTAGCCTTCATAACATTCTTTTCTACACTTGCTGAGTACCTTTGGTACTCAAACTTGCTTTTGTTGGATATCATATAATGCTCATGTGCAAATGAAGATATAGAATTCGATGAGGAGGACTTCAATCCCGAAGAGTTGTTCTAGGTTGGCGAAACCCCCGAGTAACGCCTTTTAACAGGAGCACCACGCTATAGTCTTCCGTTGTTATGTTATTAGTGTATTAGTATTCTTAGTTAGTATTTTCTGTCTTATGATGTATTATTATGTTGTACGTGGAACTTGGCTTGTAATATAATGATATTACACTCTTGTCGGCACATGTATGAGTCAATTGATCCTGGCATACATGTGAAAATACGCTCGGGTGTTCTTTATGGGAAACCGGGTGTGACATTGGCGGGAGCCTAGCAGAGGAAGAAGAGGATGAGGTGGAAGAGGAGGACTGCGGCCACGGCCTCTCCTCCTACTCCTCCTTCAGCGCCGCCGCCGCCGAGTTCGGGATCGGCCGTGGTGTGTTGCAAACAGCATCGGCGTCAGCGGAAACTCTGGCACGCGACGAGAAGTGAGTCGGAAGATATCAATTCGAAGAATATCGGGCCAACGCATACCAGGGACTTCGGCCTACTGAACTTTAACTGGCCCACGGGGTTTAAAAGAGATGACGGACGCTCGGGAATGGGCAATGTATGGAATTCTGTTACTCCCGTCTCCTTACTTCTTCTCCTCTCGTGTTCTTCCCCTTTTCTCTGTAAAATTCCGTAAACAACACTAATCAACGAGAGAAGGAAGAAATCCCCACCAAATTCTCGTCGACTGTTCCTAGTTGTGTGCTGGTTGATTACACTGAACACACCATTAACTATCGTGATTGGAATCATTTTGTAGCTGCTATTACTTCTGAATTTGAGGTTAACACTCATAGAGAAAAACTATGCAGTTGTTGAATCTTAAACAAACTGTATCTGTAAGAGAGCATAGAGCTATTTTTGAACAGCTAGTATATCACATACGGTTGTATGATAAATCTCTCAGTAAGACCATGTTGGTTTCTCAATTTTTGATGGGCTTAAAAAAGATGACCTGAGGATGGCAGTGGAAATGCATTTGCCCACCACTGTCTCTCAGGCAGCAACTCTAGCTACTATACAAGAATATTTGACTGAAAAATTCGGAAGAAGACCTGTCAAGCAGTTTCCATTTAAATCAACTTTGGGCCAACAGAGAGAAACTATTTTTGTAGACATTACTTTTTATTATTTTAGAGCTAGCAAGATTATATATTTTTTTACTATTTGATCATGAACAATGGTTAATTAATTAGACTACTTACATGAGTAAGCTTTGAAGAGCGGGTTATGGATATACCCGCAGGTAAAAAATATTCGCGGGTAGCGGGTAAGGATAACATTTTCTACCCTTGCGGATAATGGAAACGGATTCGGGTACGGATATTGCTAACGGGTACGGGTAGATGAGGAGAATATCCATGGATATTTTACCCGTTGCCATCCCTAGTCATTTGAATGCATTGTGGACACAAACTATGGATGAGGGAGGATTCTTGTCTGATGATATCCTTGATGCCTTGGAGACTGATTCGCCTCAACCTCATGTATAGATCAGCATATATCCTTATATGCATTATCTGGTCAGCCACAATATAAGGCCATACGACTGCAGGCTCTGACTGCTAACAAATCACTATTGATTTTGTTAGATTCTGGAAGTACCCATTCATTTATAAATTCTGCCTTGGTAAAATCTCTGGGGTGTACTTCTGTACCGATCCAAGAAATGCAAATAATAGTGGCTAATGGAAATCTTATTAGCTGCAGTGCAGAAGTGCCAGAATTCCAATGGTGGATTCAAGGCCATACATTCGAACGTACTATGAAGATCATTGACATTGGTGCTTATGATATAGTATTGGGGATGGCCTGGTTGGAAAAGTTCAGTCCAATGTCCTGCAACTGGATGGAGAAATGGACAGAGTTTTCTCACCAAGGCATCTGTCCACGAAATATCCACTCAGTTCAAGAGGCTTTCGCTGAACAATTACACAGATGGCATAACAGTAATGAAATTTGGGCAGCGGTGTTATTGGACCCATACAATGCCTCTGTTCTTTCAGAACAGAATTATTCTCAGGGATGGCCAGAGGAGATTCAGCACCTCATTGTTCAGTACAAAGACCTTTTTCAGGAGCCAAATTCTCTACCTCCCTCACGAGCATATGACCATTCAATTTCATTACTGCCTGATGCTATACCTGTTAATTGCCGGCCATATAGGTATTCACCTGAGCAGAAAACAGAGATAGAGAAACAAGTAACTTCCATGCTTCAGTCAGGTATGGTTATACCCAGCATGAGCCCATATGCTTCTCCTGTTTTACTTGTTAAAAAGAAGGATGGGTCTTGGCGTTTTGTGTTGATTATAGGAAACTAAACGCCATTACCATAAAGAACAAGTTTCCTATGCCAGTTATCGATGAACTGCTAGATGAAATATCTCGCTCTAAGTATTTTACTACTATAGACCTTGCCTCTGGATTTCATCAAATTCGAATGACTCCCTCTGATGAGTGCAAGACAGCTTTCAAAACCCATCATGGCCATTTTCAATTTCGAGTAATGCCATTTGGCCTAACTAATGCCCCAGCAACTTTTCAGTGTGTGATGAATATGATCTTTGCTCCAACATGAGGAAATTTGTCCTTATTTTTATGTATGATATTCTGATATATAGTAGGACATTTGAGGAGCATATTACTCATATAAGGTCAGTCTTTCAGACCTTAAAAGATCACAAATTATACATTAAATTCAAGAAGTGTTTCTTTGCCAAGCAACAGATTGTATATCTAGGACATATCATCTCACACAAAGGAGTAGCAACAGGTCATTCAAAAATTGAGGCTATGAGCAGATGACCTGTTCCCCAAAATTTTACTGAACTGAGGGGATTTTGGGGGCTTACAGGGTATTATAGAAAGTTTGTTAAAAAATGGAATTATAGCTAGGCCTCAGACAAACTTACTACATCAAAAGCAGTTTTCTTGGCCTGCCTCTGCACAGGCTGCTTTTGAAAATCTGAAAAGAGCCATGGTCACCACACCTGTACTGGCTTTGATTTTTCCAAAGAATTTACCATTGAAACTGATGCATGCGATACGGGTATTGGTGCTGTTTTATCACAAGATGGACACCCTGTTGCTTTCTTCAGTAAAGGATTGAGTGCTGCAAATCAGAAACTTTCCACATACGAGAAAGAATTCTTAGCTGTACTTATGGCAGTGAACAAGTGGAGAACTTACCTGCAGAGAATGCCCTTTATAATCAAGACTGATCATCAAAGTTTGTGTCATCTCCAAGATCAGAATTTATCAACTGATCTTCAGAAAAAATCTATGAGGAAATTGGCTGGGCTGCAGTTCAGGTTCTCTTATAAAAAAGGCTCTGAAAACAGGGCTGCAGATACTCTCTCCAGGATAGGTCATATTTTTTATACACAGACTGTTTCTTCCACTGTTCCAATTTGGATTCAAGAGGTTTTAAATTCATATCAAAAGGATTCTGAAGCCCAAGAACCTCTTAAACAATTGGCTATTGACACTCCCAATACTCAGGGATATTCTTTGACTGATGGAGTGATCAGGTACAAGGATAAGATTTGGGTTGGTCATAACACTGCCCTGCAAACCAAGTTGATCTCTGTTTTTCATGCTTCGGCTATAGGTGGTCACTCTGGCATTCAGGCAACCTATCAGAGAATCAAGAAACTATTTGCTTGGCAAGGTTTGAAAAATTTGTGGAATCTTTCATCAAACAGTGTGATATTTGTCAAAAGGCCAAACATGAGCTCTGCAAATACCCAGGGTTGCTTAGCCCCTTACCGGTTCCTAATACTTCCTGGTCTGATATTTCCATGGATTTCATAGAGGATCTTCCCAACTCTAGTGGATTTACAGTCATAATGGTAGTAGTAGATCGGTTTACTAAATATGCTCACTTCATTCCTGTTAAGCATCCATTTCAAGCTACTACCATTGCACAGTTATTCTGGACAATATTGTTAAACTGCACGGGGTTCCCAAAACTATTATATCAGACCGAGACAAAGTGTTTACAAGTGGCTTTTGGACTGCCCTGTTCAAATTGCTGGACACTGGATTACAAATGAGCTCGGCTTACCATCCCCAAATTGATGGGCGGACCGAGAGAGTGAACCAATGTATTGAGACATTTCTGAAGTGTTCTGTGCATGTTACACCTAAACTTTGGGTTAAATGGTTGCCTCTCACCGAATTATGGTACAACACATCCTATCACTTGGCTCTGAAATGTTCTCCATTCAAGGCTTTATATGGGGTGGATCCTAATCCGGGACTGTTTCCAGTGATGGCTAACTCTCTGAATGCTGATGTTTCAGAATTTCTGAAAGAAAGACAAGTTTTCTCTGCCTTCTTAAAAGACCAGTTGTGTAGAGCCCAGAATAGGATGAAAATGCAAGCCGATAAACCCCGTTCTGACACGCAGTTTCAGATTGGTGAACAAGTTTTGTTGAAACTACAGCCTTATGTGCAGCATTCTGTGGCTAGTAGAGAATTTCCTAAGCTGTCCTTTAAATACTATGGGCCCTTTTTCTGTTCTTCAGCGCATTGGTACAGTGGCATACAAGTTGGATTTACCCGCTGGGAGTCTCATTCATCCAGTTTTTCATGTTTCTCAATTGAAGCCTAACTCTCCAAACTACTCTCCGGTATTCTCATCAGTGCCACATATACCATCTCTGGATGTATCGGAGGTCATTCCGGCCAAAATAGTAGACAGGCGCCTTGTCAAGAAGGGAAATTCTGTTGTGGTTCAGATTTTGGTCGAATGGTCGGGCTTACCGGCTTCTGCAACAACTTGGGAGGACTGTCACGTGCTCAAGTCAAAATTTCCCGGGGCTCCAGCTTGGGGACAAGCTGGTTCTCCAGCGGGGGCGATGTTACAAACCAAGCATCGGCGTCAGTGGAAACTCTGGCGCTCGACGAGAAGTGAGCGAGAAGATGTCGATTCGAAGAATACCGGGCCGACGCACACAGGAGACTTCGGCCTACTGGACTTCAACTGGCCCACGGGGTTTAAAGGGGAATGGCGGCCTACTGGACTTCAACTGTTACTCCCGCCTCCTTACTTCTCCTCTCGTGTTCTTCTCCTTTTCTTGTAAAATTCCCCAAACAACACTGATCAACGAGAGAAGGAAGAAATCCCCACCAAATTCTCGTCGATCGTTCCTAGTTGTGTGCCGGTTGATTACATCGTGCCGGCGTTGGCGTCCGCGTGTAGAGCCGCCGGAGCGCGCGCGTGGCTTCGAAGTGGATGGCATCATGGACATTGGACTGGGCGGGCATCCTTTCCGGCTGCGGCGACGACGCGACACCCCAATCGAACTCATCCTGCGGCAGGTCTGCTACCTTCTCGCTCGTGCCGCGGTCATGGCCGCCAATCGATGCCCGACTCGCGCATGGCAGCCGCTTCGCGCTCTACCGCTCGCCGCGGTCGCCGAAGGCGCACACAGCCTCGCGTAGGACTTCAAGCAGCATCGGGCCACCCTGGACATCAAGCTGTTGCCAGCCATTGGATGTGCTGGACAGAATCCCACAGCATAAGGCGTGACTGCCGAGGATCCTGATCCAGCGGACGGAACAGGGCCATGGTCTGGAGTCGCGATCGGGCAACTGGATCACAACTCACTCTCACCATATACGTTTGTACGTGTCACATCGTTATCCTCTCCCCGTTGTCTTGCCTTGGTTTCAGGCAAGGAGGCCGGTAGAGCACGCTTGAGGTCCCGGGTTCGTTTCGCAAGTACCGGTGGGTTGGTACCATGGAACATGGAAGTTCAGTTGGTGCTGTGGTTTCGCGGTCTGCACGACCGGGAACTAAAGATTTGGATGCACAGCTCAGGCTGGTGCGTGGTTAGTTGAGCTGCTTCACATGTTGTAGGCTGTACTTCTAGGTACAGCAGCCGCACATGTGTCTTTTGATGCAACTGGTGAGCCGAAGATTGTATTGTAGCCGCATCTGGCACCCTCTACATCCAAGAACCTGTTTCGATTTTATACTCTTGAAACAAGGTTACATTACCTGTCAAAAAACACATGGTTGCACTCACATGACAAGGTGTCAACTTGTTGAATGATTACGCCGCACTCGTGTACTTTTAAATTCGATATCTAAAGAAAGAAATATTTCAATCCTTTATAATAAACTCTAAAAAGATTCTTATTTTAACAATTCAAACAATTCAGTTCTCTACACTCGTGAACTTCTAAATACAACCTTTATATCAACTATTTTATATTATATCATATAAATATTTTTATTTTATCTAATACAACAACAACGTAGCCTTTATCCCAAGCATGTCGGGGTCGGCTAGATATGAAACCCAATATATATATATATATATATATATATATATATATATATATATATATATATATCAATGAAGTAAAAGAGAGAAAGAGATATAAGACAACAATGAAAAAGAAAAGAAACAAAACAAGACTAAGATTCTGGCACATGAATTGCTACTTTCAATGCGGTCCTATCATAAGTTAAGTCTCTGGATACATTCCAATCTCTCAAATCTCGTTTTACCGCCTCCTCCCAGGCCAACCTTGGTCGTCCTCTACCCTCCTAATATTTTCTCTACCTCTTAAAATATCACTGTTAACCGGTGCTTATGGAGGTCTCCGCTAGATATGTCCAAACCACCTTAGTCGATATTGAACTAACTTCTCTTCAATTGGGGCCATCCCTACCCTATCACGAATCGCTTCATTCCTTATTCGGTCTCTTCTCGTGTGCCCGCACATCCATCGTAGCATGCGCATCTCTGCGACAATCATTTGTTGGGATATGTTGCCGTTTAGTAGGCCAACATTCCACCCCATAACCGGGTCTGATCACCGTTCTATAGAACTTCCCTTTTAGCTTTTGTGGGATCACACAGGATTCTAGAGACTTGTCGCCATTTCATCCACCCTACCTTGATCCTGTGGCAAACATCCTCATCAATATCGTCATTGCTTTGTAAAATTGATCCTAAGTATTGGAAAGAGTCCCTTCTAGGTACTATTTGTCCTTTTAGACTAACATTTTTCTCTTCACGTCCAACATCACTAAAGTGTAAGGATCGAAACGCCCAAGAGGGGGGGGTGAATTGGGCTTTTTAAAATTTTAGAGCAATTTAAAACTTTAATGGTTGAAGCCCAATTCCCTATGCAAACTAAGTACGCAAGTAAGAGAGTTAAGTGCGGAATAGTAAAAGCGTAATAGTAAGGAGTGAGGAGAGAAATGCAAACTCCCGCGGAGACTCGGAGACACGGCGATTTTTCCCGTGGTTCGGTAAGATCATAAAAATCTTCCTACATCCACGTTGTGGCACCCACCAAAGGGTATGGCCACTCCCAAGTCACCAAGACAAGGGAATCCACTATCTTTCTCCGTTCGCCCTCTCCGGCAAGGTGGAGCTTAAGCCTTGTACAACGGTGATCCTCCGGGCTTCCACAAACACCTTGGTAAGCTCCGGAGTGATCTCTTCTTCCTCCAACGTTTACAAGGTGAGAGAAGTCACCAAGACACTCTCTCTCACTAGTCTAGAGATTCCAATCACCAAGAATGGACGCACACAAGCTTCTCTCTAGCTAGATATAACCTATAGTTGGATTACAAGAGGTTTTGGAGTGTGGAAGTGGTAGCTCTTGGTCTTGAATGCTTGAGAATGTGTAGTGAGGCTCAGGAGATCAAGACTTATCGAAATGGCCGGTTGGAGGGGTATTTATAGCCAGCCCACACGAGATAGCCGTTGGAAAAGTGGGCAGACTTTGTCAGTTAACATCGGATCCTCCGATGCACCCCTTTATATGATCATCGGTCGAATTCCAAATTAGCTGATGTCATGTGTCAGATGTGACCGTTGGATATAACCGTTGGATTTTTTAATCGACCGATGTTACTTCAATTTATCATCGGATGATCCGGTGCGTTGATCTTCAGAATTGGGTCAAAAACATTGTCTCTGTTGAATTTGACCGATGTACACTTACTTCATCATCGGATGATCCGGTGTGTATATCTTCAGAGTAACTCAGATATCATCCTTCGGGTGAACTCAACCGATGTGCCACTTCCTTCACATCGGATGATCCGGTGTGTACTGGGCTCTAAGGTCTTCTTCTTCTGCTAACTCAAACTCGACCGATGTAGTCTTTTTGCAAGACATCGGATGATCCGGTGAATGCAACTTGTTTGCTTCGAGTTGTTTTGAGTTGATCTTGTAGAATCCTCTCGAGTGACCTCTTTGATACTTGTTTGAAATGATATTACGATGAGGTGTGAGCTCCTTGTGTTGCCAATTTTGATAAAGTAGAGTCGTTGTATGATTTCTTCATTTAGTTTTTATGAGTGTCGAATAACCCCTTAGAATGGATCATTGAGGGGTCTCCATTTGTATCCAATGAGCAGTAGATGGTGTGAATAGATAGTTCATTAACGGTTGATGTGATATATGTGAAACCTCGCATCCACAAACTCATTAGTAATAACGAACGGTTGTCATTAATCACCAAAACCATATCTCACGGGGGCCTAGATGCTTTCAATCTCCCCCTTTTTGGTGATTGATGACAACACAACGAGTAGAGCATATAATTGAATTAAAACACAATGCTCCAAAAAGAAATATAACAGGTACAAATTTGCAACACAAGTGGCTCGAAGGCTCAAATAATAAACGATAAGGCGTAAGAGCACAGAGTAGCACCCGGAGTACAATAATAGCAAATAATAATAACGATCAATCTCAAATAAAGTAGCAAAAGGACAATCTCAGATATAGTAGCAAAAGTGTAGACATAGACACTCCCCCTAGAACTGAGCTAACCCTCCCCCTGACTCTAACTCTTCTCCCCCTTTGGCATCAAGACACCAAAAGGGGAAGTCGAGTGCCTACGACTCAGGCGCGCTCCTGGCGATGGTGAAGCGGTCGGCGTCGACGGTGCTGTCGTCGGAGCTGCTGGAGGTAGAGGTCGCTGGTGTTGGAGCTGGAGCGGGAGCTGGAGCTGCTGTGGGGGCTGGAGCTGGAGCTGGAGCTGCTGTGGGATCCGCTGAGGCTGCAGGCGCCGGTGGAGGTACTGCCGGAAGAGGTGAGGACTGGAACGGCGTCGGCGGCAGTACTGGAGCTGGCGCTAGTGACGGTGCACCTGGAACCTGACCGAGCCCTGAGTGCTGAGGTGGAAGAGCGACTCCTGTCTGCTGATAGAGGTTGGTGACCAACCCCAGGATGCCCAACAGCATCTGCTGAGTCTGCTGCTGCTGGTCCAGAGTGCGTCGCGTCATCTGGTCGACAAGGTTGGTGAACCTGTCGGTGTCCTCTCGCCTCTGACGGGCGATCTCCAGCTGCATCTCCTGCTGCTGCCTCTGAAGCTCCTCCTGTCGAGCTGCCTGCTGCTCCTGCTGCTGAGCCATCCGCTGAAGTAAAGCAGTGAGCTCTGACGGCTGAGTCACCTGAGCCTCTGACACTGGAGGAGGTGAAGGTGGTGGAGCAGCTGAGCCTCCTGCCTCTGCGTCGTGCTGCCTCGGTGAGGGAGGAGCAGGAGGGAAGTACTCCTCGACACTGTCGCTGGTGTCGTTGTCCGACCACACGTGCTGTAGGTCTCCTCCCTGAGCCTCTGCCTGTGCCAGCTCTGCGTCCTCCTGAGTCAGCTCTGCCCAGTCCTCCTCGGACAGTCTGGCTCGTACCTCACGCTCGACGGGACGGCCAAGGCGGCGGTCTCCCGGAGTGGGGACTCGGTAGTGGCTGTACCGGGTCACGTGCATCTCTGTCAGCTGAGAGACTCCTGGAGTGTCCTCTGGAACTAGCTGGTGAAGAAGGTGACAGATCCAGTGACCAAAGACCAGCTGTCGTAGCATCCCAACTCCATCGGTGATCACGTCCTCCATCTCGCAGATTAGAATGTCTACTATGTCGAACTCCATCCCGTTCATCACATAGAACAGGATGGTCTGCTGAAGGCTCGTGAATCCCTCCAAGTAGCCGGACCTCGGCAGCAGGGTACGCCTGAGGACGTGGTGAACTGTCCGGGCTGCTGGGGTGAGAAGAGCTGGCACCCTCGGCTGGTCAGGAGTGAACGTCTGAGTGAACAGACCTCTGATCTCCTCGAAAGGTGGTGCCACTCCTCCAGTCAGTGGCCTCCTCGGCGGGTCTGCGTCTCCGTAGACTATCTGGTGCAGACACGTAGTAGAAAGCTCCACACCGAGCAGTCTGCCCAACAAGTCGCGAGACACGTCGTGGATCCGTCCCATGAACATGAAGTGGATCGAGCGACGGCCCTCAGAGACATAGAGTGTCGCGTAGAACACCCTGACCCACTCCTCGACGTAGGCACTCCTCTGGTGTGAGAGCAAATCCACAAGTCCTCTGTATCTCTCAAAGAGGGGCCTGATCCCGTGTCCTGCTGCCACTGCAAGCTGATCCCAGTCAATGCTGTTATGCTGGAATAGCTTGTGACCCCGACGCCTGTAAGTCTCGTACAAGGACGCCTGTGTCAGGGTCCAGAAACGGGAGTCAACTCGAGAGTCCCTAGGCCGCGGGAACCACTCCTCAAGGATCACTGACCATCTGAGCTTCTTCAGTTGCCTAGCCTTCGTCTTCCTGTAGTCGGTGAGTCTGACATCCTCGGCAACACGGACAGCTGTGTCCATCAGGTGGATGGCCCTTTCGGCCTCTCTGTCCTCGGTGCGGTCAGCCGCAGAGGGACGCCGACTCGCCGTAGGGGTCTGTCCACCCCCACGAGTCCTCGGGGTGCGCCGGCGGATGAGTGGCGGCACCTCGGTCTCCTCCTCGTCGGAGCCCTCGGGAGGCACCGGCTGGATCGGAGGCTGCTCCTGCCTCTGCCGGGACTCGCGGATCCGTAAGGAACCGCGATGGCCGCGCTCACGCTCCTCGGCGGCGCGAGCGGCCAACTCCGCACGACGAGTGTCCTTGGACATTTTGCGCTTCTTCACGGCGGGCTCCTCAATAGCCTTGCCCTTTCCTTTGCGATCCCGACCCATCTTGATGCAATTTGAGAGCTAGGGTTAGCGACGGTGAAGATGCACGACGAAAACAATGAAAGGCGTTGCGCGGCACGGAGCAAACCTTATCGACGAATCGGTGAACCACGGCGAAACCCTAGCGGAGAGGGTGATGCGTGCCGACGGCGAGTGGTGGAGGGGAGACGACGCGCGTGGGAGGTGGCGTGCGCGGGAGAGGCGGTTGTGCGTGGGAGGCGGCGAAGGCGGCACCTGGGAGGCGGCGGCGGCCGAAGGGCGGCGGCGGCGGTAGGGAGGCGGCGGCGGCGGCGGCTGCAGCAGGGAGGCGGCGGCGGCTGCGGCAGGGAGGCGGCGGCGGCGGCTGCAGCAGGGAGGCGGCGGCGGCCGAAGGGCGGAGGACGCGGCAGGGAGGCGGCGGCGGTGCTCGGGAAAGAAGAAAAAGGAATCGGCGGCCGACCCCCCCCTTTTTAAACTGTACGGGCAAACCCTAGCCGCACATAAAACACCGGATGGACCGATGATCATCGGAGGATGCATCGGTTGAGTTCAACAGAGAGTTGTTCCAAAGACTCTCTTTGCACACCGGATGATCCGACGTTGAGTTGGCGATCATCGGTCGATTTCTGCAGGGCACCAGGAAGGTTAAACATCGGATGCTCCGATGCCTTCTGAAAAGAACTCATCGGATGATTTGTGACATCTGACTTGATCTGAGCACTGAGGTGAAGCACCAATTGATCCGATGATCTGCTGGCCCTAGCATCGGATAATCCGATGACTACAGAAAATCTAAGACTGCCCATATATGTCCTTTGACTTAAGCACACAAAGATAAGGATTGGTCTTAGGACTTTTTGGGCAACTCCTAACCTCTAATATAAGGCCTTAAATATAGTGCCACATATTGGCTAAGCCCTTAAGCAAAGAGAACACACAGGGTTAGGAGTGAAACCATGAAAATGTAAGGCCCATGCTTTGTGAGCTAGAGTGTAGAGAACTTCTATCTCTTTAAAGCATGTACCTTTAGAATTTTGCTCTATCCACATCATATGAGTTGAGTTATTGCATTTTGAACAAGTCTCCTTCTCATGATGTGGTTCCCCTTTGTGACAATCTACCGTATGCAATGCCAACCAAACTGATGCAAGATATTGAATGAGTGCAAGTCTATATGGTAGGAATCATGCAAGGCATAATGTAAATCTATCTTGCCAAGTTTAAATCTGCCAAAGGCTTCCTCAGGAAAAGCTATTTCTAGCTTGCCCCTATCCTTTGGGAGTTAGACAAGACCTATTTGATATGCAACCTTACATGAACATGGCAACTTACAGGACGTTAGATGCATCTAGCACATTTAATTCACTTCTTAGTCTAGAAAAAGTTTTCTCGTCAAGTGGCTTAGTGAAGATATCCGCCAATTGTTCTTCGGACCTTACACCTTGCAAAGAGATGTCTCCTTTAGCCTCATGGTCCCGCAAGAAGTGATGGCGAATATCAATGTGCTTAGTGCGGGAGTGTTGAACGGGGTTTCTAGTTATCTTAACCGCACTTTCATTGTCACAAAGGAGAGGCACACAATCAAACTTAATTCCAAAGTCCAAAAGGGTTTGCTTCATATATAGAATTTGGGCACAACATGCGCCGGCCGCTATATACTCTGCCTCCGCGGTGGACAAAGCCACGGAGTTTTGCTTTTTGCTTGACCAAGATACTAGGGAACGCCCAAGTAAGTGGCACCCACCGGATGTACTCTTGCGATCCACACGGCATCCGGCAAAGTCCGAATCCGAGTAACCCAAGAGATGAAAACTAGCGTTCTTGGGGTACCACAAACCTACACTTGGGGTATGCTTGAGATACCTAAGTATCCTAAAGACCGCCTTACGATGCGATTCTTTAGGTGCTGCTTGAAAGCGAGCACACAAGCACACACTAAACATGATGTCGGGCCTAGATGCGGTAAGATATAATAATGAACCAATCATGGAACGGTAATGAGATTGGTCAATAGGTTTACCGTCCATGTCCGCGTCGAGATGACAATTTGTTGCCATTGGAGTGCTTCTTGAGCTGCAATCTTCCATTTCAAACTTCTTCAAGAGGTCTTTGGTGTACTTTTCTTGGTAGATGAAAGTCCCCTCTTGAAGTTGCTTGATTTGAAATCCTAGGAAGAAATTGAGTTCTCCAATCATTGACATCTCGAACTCCCTAGACATCATGGTGCCAAACTCAAGACTGAGAGATTTGTTAGTTGAGCCAAAAATAATGTCATCAACGTAAATTTGACAGAGAAATAAATCCCCGTTGATGTCCTTGGTGAAAAGTGTAGTATCCACCCTCCCGATCTTGAATCCTTGCATGACTAGGAAATCCCTAAGACGTTCATACCATGCCCTAGGTGCTTGCTTGAGCCCGTAGAGCGCCTTGTGTAACCTATACACATGGTTAGGATTCCTCGGATCTTCAAACCCGGGAGGTTGCTCAACGAAAACAAGCTCGTTAATATAACCATTTAGGAAAGCACTTTTCACATCCATTTGATAAAGCATAATATTGTGATGTGAAGCAAAAGCTAGGAGTATACGAATAGCTTCTAACCGTGCGACCGGGGCAAAGGTTTCTCCAAAATCTAGTCCTTCTACTTGTGAAAAACCCTTGGCCACAAGCCTTGCCTTGTTGCGGACCACCACGCCATTCTCGTCTTGTTTGTTGCGGTATACCCACTTCGTTCCGATGACGTTCTTGTCCTTAGGTCGCTCCTCCAGTACCCAAACTTCATTGCGGGTGAAGTTGTTGAGTTCTTCTTGCATAGCCATCACCCAATTTGGATCTTGGAGTGCTTCCTCAATATTTGTGGGTTCTACACACGAAACAAAGGAGTAGTGCTCACAAAATGAAGCAACATGGCGAGAACGAGTACTTACTCCCCGTGACGGACTTCCGATGATTTGATCCATCGGATGTGCCTTGGAGATGCGCCCATGCCTTATAAGAGGTTGTGAGGCACTTGGTGGTGGTGAGGCATCTTGCTCATCTTGTGGTTGGACTTGACCTTGGACTTCTTCTTCTTCTTGGTGTTGTGTGGCAAGTGAATCCTGTATTGGCAATGGATCATTTTTCTCTTCTTCTTCATCAATTTGAGGCGCCATGGAGGTGTTGATGTTGGAACTTGAGGCTCCCCCTTGATCATGGCTCTCCTCAACTTCGGGCTTGATGTCTCCTATGGTCATGTTCTTCATGGCTTCTCGTAGAGGCTCATCATCTATATCATCATGACCAAAACCCTCCTCTTGGGAGCCATTAGTCTCATCAAACTCAACATCACAACTTTTTTTAACTAACCCGGAGGTTTGGTTGAATACTCGATATGCTTTTGAGTTTGACGCATAACCAAGAAAGATACCAACATCACACCTTCTTTCGAACTTACCGAGCCTTTTCTTGCGGTAGATGTAGCACTTGCACCCGAAGACTCGGAAGTAGGAGATGTTGGGCTTTCTCCCAATGAGGAGCTCATATGGGGTCTTTTGAAGTAGTCGATGAAGGTAGACCCTATTTGCAGCATGGCACGCCGTGTTGATTGCTTCGGCCCAAAACTTCTCCGACGTGCCATAGTCATCAAGCATTGCTCTTGCAAGGGTGATGAGAGTCTTGTTCTTCCTTTCAACGACACCATTTTGTTGAGGGGTGTATGTGGCCGAAAACTCATGCTTCACGCCTTCACGATCACACCACTCCCCAATGTTGTAGTTCTTGAACTCGGTGCCGTTGTCACTCCGGACCTTGATGATGGGAAGTTGAAATTCCCTTTGAGCTCGTTTAGCGAAGGTCTTGAAGATTTCCGGAGTTTCACCCTTGTCGCCTAGGAACAATGTCCAAGCATAGCGAGAGTAGTCATCAACAATAACAAGACAATAGAGGTTACCGCCAAGGCTTTGATACGTGGACGGTCCGAAGAGGTCCATGTGAAGTAGTTCAAGTGGCTTGGAGGTTGACACCATTGTCTTTAACGGATGGTGTGAGGCAACTTGCTTCCCGGCTTGACATGCGCTACAAAGCTTGTTCTTCTCAAATGTGACATCCTTCACGCCGGTCACCATCCCAAGCTTGAATGACTTCTTGAGCTTGCTCATCCCAATGTGAGCAATGCGCCGATGCCATAGCCACCCCAAACTAGTCTTGGTGAAAAGACAAGTGGTCAAGCTAGCATCCTTGTTGGAAAAGTCCACCAAGTAAAGATGTCCATGCCGAAAACCTTTGAATATTAGTTCTTTACTTGACTCACTAGTCACCACAACACCATTCTTGTCAAATGTGCATGTTAGTCCAAGATCACATAATTGTGCTATGGAAAGTAAATTGAAGCTAAGAGACTTAACGTAAAGCACATTAGAGATGGACAAATCATGAGAAATAGCAATTTTACCCAAACCAATTACCTTCCCCTTTGAGTTATCACCAAAGGTGACTTGTTCATGATTGCCGGGGTTTTCTATGGAGGTGAACATACCATCATTGCCGGTCATATGTTGAGTGCACCCACTATCGAGTACCCAATGCTTTCCTCCGGCCTTGTAGTTCACCTACACACATGAAGTTAGTTTTTGAGTTTAGGAACCCAAGCCAACTTAGGTCCTTGTATGTGTGATACAAGTGATTTTGGAACCCAAAGTTGCTTGGGGAGCTTCCCCTTCATGCCCTTGATGTCTTTGCCGATGAACCTTGCCTTCACCTTTCCACCTACTTTGTTCAATAGATAGTGATAATCATTGAAAGTAGATTTGTAGTTAGGAGGCAATTTGGGAGAAGGACGGTTGGGAAGAGGACACTCCCTCGTGTGATGTCCGGTGACCTCACAATGTTGGCAATATGACCCAACTTCCTTGATGAAGCTTGTCCTAAGCTCCGGTGAGGGCACCTTTCCTTTGTTGGGTACCGGGAAGGATCCAAGTCCTCTCTTGTTGAAGCTTTTCGCTTGTTGGTAGAGGATTTCCTTGTGCTTATCCTCCCCCTTAGAGAGTCTTGCCACACTAGTGCGAAGACTTTCAATTTCGTCCATTAGTTCCTTCTCCCTAGGGCTTGCTTTCAAAGGCAAAGACTTATCCAAAACATTAGTGGCATGTGAATTAGATGATATTTTGCCATCAAGGGTTTCTTTCTTTGTGTTTTTTAATTTAGCTTCATAAGCACGGTTAAGCACTTCATGTTCTTGAATCAACTCATTGTGCTTTGCCAAGAGTGCTAAGTTAGCTAAGTCAAGCTCATGATACTTAAGCTTGATTGTAGCATTTTCATCCTCGATTTGTTTGACATTTAATTTGAGCGTGTCATGCTCTTTAAGTATGGTTACATACTTGTCATGCAAATCAAGGTTAGCACTTTCAAGCTTAGCACGAGCTAGCTCAAGAGCCTTAACCTTAGCCTTTTCCCTTTTTATCATGGCATGATATTCACTAATCATGGATGCTAATTCATCGGGTGAAAGCTCCTCATCATCATCGCTAGAGTCTTCACATACCTTTGAGTTACCTTTCGCCATTAGGCACATAGGAGGTGGACGAAGAGGGGAGTCATTCTTGTTGACGATGGCGAGGCCCGCCAAGTTTTCTTCAATTTCACTATCTTCGTCGCTTGACTCTTCATCCGTGATCCACTCATTTGCTTCACACATGAAGACCTTTTGAGGCCCTCTTCTTTTCTTTGGAAAGAGCTTGGTTTTCTTGCCTTTGTCAAATCTCTTCTTTCCAAAGGAGCGCTTGGGATTGACCTCCTCTTCATCATCACTTTCTTCTAGCTTGTGATGCTTGCCGATTTCCTTTCTTTTGTCCGGTCTTGGGCAGTCATATGATATGTGGCCTAGATCACCACAATTGTAGCACGTCTTGTTTTCATCTTTTCTTGGCAAGAAGGCTTTCTTTTTGGGATCAAAAGAGTATCCCTTCTTTGCAATCTTAGAGTTGAGGCGTGAGAATTTTCTCATCATCAAGGCAAGCTCATCATCATCATCTTCACTTGTTTCTTGCTCTTCTTCACTTGAGCTAGGCTCAACCATTTTCTTCTTCTTGGGAGTTGTCTTCTTGGTTGACGCCTTGAGAGCAATGGTTTTTGATGATGACTCCTCCATCATTCCAAGTACGCTCATTTCATGAGCATGAATTTCTCCAATGAGCTCCGAAACTTCAATGTTGTCTAGTGACTCTTTTTGGAGCATTGAATTGATAATGTTGTACTTGGGCTTGGGTAGAAGCATGAGGATCTTGCGATTTATAAGTCCCTTGCCAAGAGAAGCAATATCAAGTGCGTTAATTTCCTCAATGAGCACATTTAAACGAGAAAACATTTGATTAACGTTTTCATGAGGAAGCATCTTAAATTCATCATATTTTGATTTAAGCATGTGATATTTGAGTTCTTTGACACGAGATGAGCCCTCATGTATTTCAACTAGACATGCCCAAATTTCACATGCTTTTTCCTTGCTAGCAATCCTAGCAAAAACATCTTGACTAATGCATTCATATATGGCATTTCTAGCCTTAGCATCCCATTTTAATTGGTCTCCAACATAGTCAAGATTTCCAAACCCCGCATGGGTCGCTTCCCACACTTCGGGAGCAATTGCCTCAAGGTAAGCGCGCATGCGTGCTTTCCAATAAGCAAAATTCTTGCCCTCGAAGGTAGGAACCGAACCCCCATTCTTGGCCATTTTTGCTCTCTAGCGGTGAAGCTAGAATGATCCAATGAGCAACCTTGCTCTGATACCAATTGTAAGGATCGAAACGCCCAAGAGGGGGGGGGGGTGAATTGGGCTTTTTAAAATTTTAGAGCAATTTAAAACTTTAATGGTTGAAGCCCAATTCCCTATGCAAACTAAGTACGCAAGTAAGAGAGTTAAGTGCGGAATAGTAAAAGCGTAATAGTAAGGAGTGAGGAGAGAAATGCAAACTCCCGCGGAGACTCGGAGACACGGCGATTTTTCCCGTGGTTCGGTAAGATCATAAAAATCTTCCTACATCCACGTTGTGGCACCCACCAAAGGGTATGGCCACTCCCAAGTCACCAAGACAAGGGAATCCACTATCTTTCTCCGTTCGCCCTCTCCGGCAAGGTGGAGCTTAAGCCTTGTACAACGGTGATCCTCCGGGCTTCCACAAACACCTTGGTAAGCTCCGGAGTGATCTCTTCTTCCTCCAACGTTTACAAGGTGAGAGAAGTCACCAAGACACTCTCTCTCACTAGTCTAGAGATTCCAATCACCAAGAATGGACGCACACAAGCTTCTCTCTAGCTAGATATAACCTATAGTTGGATTACAAGAGGTTTTGGAGTGTGGAAGTGGTAGCTCTTGGTCTTGAATGCTTGAGAATGTGTAGTGAGGCTCAGGAGATCAAGACTTATCGAAATGGCCGGTTGGAGGGGTATTTATAGCCAGCCCACACGAGATAGCCGTTGGAAAAGTGGGCAGACTTTGTCAGTTAACATCGGATCCTCCGATGCACCCCTTTATATGATCATCGGTCGAATTCCAAATTAGCTGATGTCATGTGTCAGATGTGACCGTTGGATATAACCGTTGGATTTTTTAATCGACCGATGTTACTTCAATTTATCATCGGATGATCCGGTGCGTTGATCTTCAGAATTGGGTCAAAAACATTGTCTCTGTTGAATTTGACCGATGTACACTTACTTCATCATCGGATGATCCGGTGTGTATATCTTCAGAGTAACTCAGATATCATCCTTCGGGTGAACTCAACCGATGTGCCACTTCCTTCACATCGGATGATCCGGTGTGTACTGGGCTCTAAGGTCTTCTTCTTCTGCTAACTCAAACTCGACCGATGTAGTCTTTTTGCAAGACATCGGATGATCCGGTGAATGCAACTTGTTTGCTTCGAGTTGTTTTGAGTTGATCTTGTAGAATCCTCTCGAGTGACCTCTTTGATACTTGTTTGAAATGATATTACGATGAGGTGTGAGCTCCTTGTGTTGCCAATTTTGATAAAGTAGAGTCGTTGTATGATTTCTTCATTTAGTTTTTATGAGTGTCGAATAACCCCTTAGAATGGATCATTGAGGGGTCTCCATTTGTATCCAATGAGCAGTAGATGGTGTGAATAGATAGTTCATTAACGGTTGATGTGATATATGTGAAACCTCGCATCCACAAACTCATTAGTAATAACGAACGGTTGTCATTAATCACCAAAACCATATCTCACGGGGGCCTAGATGCTTTCATAAAGTCACACCTCATGTACTCGGTCTTGGTCCTACTAAGTCTAAACCCCTTGGACTCTAAGTTTTGTCTCCATAACTCTAATTTCTTATCAACATCATCTCTAGTTTCATCTACCAGCACTACATCATCGGCAAAGAGCATGCACCAAGGGATATCCCCTTGTATATCCTTCAACACCTCATCCATCACCAAGGAAAAGATCTATGGGCTCAAAATTGATCCTTGATGTAGCCCTACTGTGATAGGAAATGCATTAGTCTCACTATCACTTACATGCACACTTGTCCTAACATTATTGTACATATCCTTGATAAGGGTAATGTACTTTGTTGGCACTTTATGTTTCTCTAGGTCCCACCACATGACTGACCTTGGTATCTTGTCGTACACCTTCTCCAAGTCAATGAACACCATATGCATGTCCTTCTTCTGCTCCCTATATCTTTCCATAAGCTGACGAAGCAAGAAAATCACCTCCATTGTAGACCTCCCAGGCATAAAACCAAACTGGTTTTTAGTGACATTGGTCACTTTCCTCAGGCGGTGTTCAATCACTCTCTCCCAAAGCTTCATAGTATGACTCATAAGCTTAATCCATCGATAATTAGTACAACTTTGAATATCTCCTTTATTTTTGAAGATAGGTATTAATATCTTTTTCCTTCATTCTTCAGGCATCTTATTTGACTGAAAAATATGGTTGAATAGCTTTGTGAGTCATACTATTGCCACGTCCCCAAGGCATCTCCACACCTCAATAGGGACATCGTCAGGGCCGAGGGCATTTCCTCTTTTCATTCTTTTTAAGGCCTCCTTAACCTCAAACTCTTGTATCCTCCGCACGAACCGCCTGTCGGAGTCATCAAAGGAGTCATCCAACTCAACCATAGTGCTCTCATTCCCATCATTGAATAGCCCATTAAAGTAATCCCATCATCTATTCTTAATCTCTTCATCATTCACTAGAATACGGACAGTCTCATTTTTGATGCATTTAACTTGATTGAAATCCCTCATCTTTCTCTCGCGGAATTTTGATATCTTGTATATGTCCTTTTCACCTTATTTTGTCTCTAGTCTCTCATATAACTCATCATAGGTCTGTCCTCTTACCTTACTCACAGCCCGCCTTGCATTTTTCTTGGCCTCTTTGTACTTAAGCATGTTGTTTGCGCTTCTATCATTATGCCAACTCTTGTAACACTCTTTCTTCTCCTTAGTGACCTTTTGTACATCATCATTCCACCACCAAGTGTCTTTATCTACAAGTTTCTTTCCTTTTGTCATACCGAACACCTCTCTAGCTATCTTCCTAATGCGAGTTGCCATCTTCACCCACATACTATCTGCATCTCTATTTTCTACCCTGGGTCCTTCTGTGATCACCCTATTTTTAAAGGATTCTTGTGATTTTCCTTTCAACTTCCACCACTTTGTTCTTGTGATTTTGACACCTTTGTCCCACAAAGAACATGTATGGAAGCGAAAGTCAACTACCACAAGCTTATGTTGTGTCACAACACACTCCTCGGGGATCACCTTACAATCTAGACACTCTCGTCTATTCCTTCTCCTAGTGAGGACAAAGTCAATCTAGCTAGAGTGTTGGGCACTACTAAAACTCACTAGCTGAGATTGCCTCTTCCAAAAGAGGGTTACCAACAGATCATAGGTTACGACAAAGTCTAGGATATCCTTACGTTCTTGATTTCTATCGCCGCATCCAAAGCCTCCATGTACTCCCTCAAATCCTAGGTTAGTTGCACGCACATGACCATTGAGATATCCTCCTATGATGAGTTTCTCGGTTATCGGTACACTACTAACCATATCCAAGTCCTCCCAAAATTGTCTCTTAGCACTCAAGTTGAGCCCAACTTGTGGGGCATAAGCACTAATGACGTTCAAGATAATATCCCCAATTACTATCTTGATTAAGATGATCCTATCCCCTCGTCTTCGAACATCCACTACTCCATCCTTAAGACTCTTATCTATTAGAACACCTACGCCATTTCTAGTCCCAGCCGATCCAGAATACCAAAGTTTGAAACCGGCATTCTCAACTTCTCTCGCCTTTTACCCGCTCATCTAGTCTCTTGCACACAAAGGATATTTACTCGTCTTCTAATGGCAACATCTACTAACTCACGTAGCTTCCCCGTCAAGGATCCTACATTCCAACTACCCACCCGAAATCTATGTTCCTCGGCTAGCTTCTTTACGCTTTGCACCCGTCGAGTAAGATGCAAAGACCTTTGCTCACTTATCACTACATCCGGGTGATGATGTAGCGCGCCACTAAGACGGTGGTGATCCGGCCCTTGCACATTTAACACCATATCCGGGTTCTGATATGGCGCACCACTAAGGCGGTGGCGACCCGACCCTTGCTCACTTAACACTATACCCGAGTTCTGATATGGTGCGTCGTTAAGAGGGTTACGCCCCAATGAATTTCTATTGTGTTTCATTTCCATGAGAATGCTAAGTGTAGTTGTTGGCTTGCCAAGCCTATCACAATCCCTCTTTTACCCGGGCTTGGGACCGGCTATGTCATTACAACATAGGCGGAGTTTTTTATTTTATCTAATATCTTATAAATACTTGTCTTTAAATAATATTATATTTAATATTTACAACAATTTACCCAATTCATTTTCATTTCTTTTTTTCATTTTCCTCCTCTTTTCTTCCTATTTTTCTTCTCCGCCTATGTTGTAATAACATAGTCGGTCCCAAGCCCGGGTAAAGGAGGAGGGGTTGTGATAGGCTTGACGAGCCAACAACTACACTTAGCCATTCTCATGGAAATGAAACCCAATAAAAATTCGTTGGGGCGTAACCCTCTTAGCGACGCGCCATATCGAAACCCGGGTATGGTGTTAAGTGGGCAAGGGCCGGGTCGCCACCGCCTTAGTGGCGCGCCATATCGGAACCCGGATATGGTGTTAAATGAGCAAGGGCCGGATCGTCACCACCTTAGTGGCGCGCTACATCATCGCCCGGATGTAGTGATAAGTGAGCAAGGGTCTTTGCATCTTACTCGACGGGTGCAAAGCGTAAGGAAACTAGCCGAGGAACATAGATTTCGGGTGGGTTGTTGGAATGTAGGATCCTTGACGGAGAAGCTACGTGAGTTAGTAGATGTTGCCATTAGGAGACGAGTAAATATCCTTTGTGTACAAGAGACTAGATGGGCGGGTCAAAAGGCAAGAGAAGTCGAGAATACCGGTTTCAAGCTTTGGTATTCTGGATCGGCTCGGACTAGAAATGGCGTATGCGTTCTAATAGATAAGAGTCTTAAGGATGGAGTAGTGGATGTTCGAAGATGAGGGGATAGGATCATCTTAATCAAGATAGTAATTGGCGGCATTGTCTTGAACGTCATTAGTGCTTATGCTCCACAAGTTGGGCTCAACATGAGTGCTAAGAGGCAATTTTGGGAGGACTTGGAGGATATGGTTAGTAGTGTACCGATAACCGAGAAACTCCTCATAGGAGGAGATCTCAATGGTCATGTGGGTGCATCTAACCTAGGATTTGAGGGGGTACATGGAGGCTTTGGATGCGGCGATAGAAATCAAGAGGGTAAGGACATCCTAGACTTTGTCGTAGCCTATGATCTGTTGGTAGCTAACACCCCCTTTAGGAAGAGGCAATCTCACCTAGTGACCTTTAGTAGTGCCCAACACTCTAGCCAGATTGACTTTGTCCTCACTAGGAGAAGGGATAGACGAGAGTGTCTAGATTGTAAGGTGATCCCCGGGGAGTGTGTTGTGAAACAACATAAGCTTGTGGTAGTTGCCTTTTGCTTCCATACATGTTCTTTGCGGGACAAAGGTGTCAAAATCACAAGAACAAAGTGGTGGAAGTTGAAAGGAGAATCACAAGAATCCTTTAAAAATAGGGTGATCACAGAAGGACCCTGGATAGAAAATGGAGATGCAGATAGTATGTGGGTGAAGATAGCAACTTGCATTAGGAAGGTAGCTAGTGAGGTGTTCGGTGTGACAAAAGGAAGGAAACTTGTAGATAAAGACACTTGGTGGTGGAATGAGGATGTACAAAAAGCCATTAAGAAGAAGAAGGAGTGTTTCAAGAGTTGGCATAATGATAGAAGCGCAAGCAACATGCTTAAGTACAAAGAGGCCAAGAAAAATGTAAGGCGAGTTGTGAGTAAGGCAAGAGGACAGGCCTATGATGAGTTATATGAGAGACTAGAGACAAAAGAAGGTGAAAAGGACATATACAAGTTTGGTTTTATGCCTGGGAGGTCTACAATGGAGGCGATTTTCTTGCTTCGTCACCTTATGGAGAGATATAGGGAGCAGAAGAAGGACTTGCATATGGTGTTCATTGACTTGGAGAAGGCGTACGACAAGATATCAAGGTCAGTCATGTGGTGGACACTAGAGAAACATAAAGTGCCAACAAAGTACATTACCCTTATCAAGGATATGTACAATAATATTAGGACAAGTGTGCGCGTAAGTGATAGTGAGACTGATGCATTTTCTATCACGGTAGGCCTATATCAAGGATCAACTTTGAGGCCATACATCTTTTTCTTGGTGATGGATGAGGTGTCGAAGGATATATAAGGGGATATGCCTTGGTGCATGCTCTTTGTCGATGATGTAGTGCTAGTAGATGAAACTAGAGATGGTGTTGATAAGAAATTAGAGTTATGGAGACAAAACTTAGAGTCCAAGGGGTTTAGACTTAGTAGGACCAAGACCGAGTATATGAGGTGTGACTTTAGTGGTGTTGCTCGTGAAGAGGGGAATGTTAGTCTACAAGGACAAATAGTACCTAGAAGGGACTCTTTCCGATACTTAGGATCAATGTTACAAAGCAACGGCGATATTGATGAGGATGTTTGCCACAGGATCAAGGTAGGGTGGATGAAATGGCGACAAACCTCTAGAATCCTATGTGATAGGAAATGACCCGCGATGCTTTATGGGGCAGAATGTTGTCCAACTTAATGGCAACATGTCCAACAAATGAGTGTCGCAGAGATGCGCATGCTACGGTGGATGTGCGGGCACACGAGAAGAGACCAAATAAGGAATGAGGCGATTATGATAAGGTAGGGGTGGCGCCGATTGAAGAGAAGTTAGTCCAACATCAATTTTGGTGGTTTGGACATATCCAGCGGAGGCCTCCAGAAGCACCGGTTAACAGTGAGATTTTAAAAGGTAGAGAAAATATTAGGAGGGGTAGAGGACGACCAAGGTTGACCTGGGAGGAGGCGATAAAACGAGATTTGAGAGATTGGAATGTATCCAGAGACTTAGCTCATGATAGGATCGCATGGAAAGTAGCAATTCATGTGCGAGAACCTTAGTCTTTTTTCTTCTTTTTTTTCTTTCTTTTTTTCTCTTTTTTCTTTTTTTTTTCTTTTTTTTTTCTTTTTTTCTTTTCTTTTTTTCTTTTCCTTTTTCTTTTTTTCTTTTTTCTTATTCTTATATCTCTTCCTCTCTTTTACTTCATTGATATTGGGTTTCATGTCTAGCCGACCCCAACATGGTTAGGATAAAGGTTTAGTTGTTGTTCTCTTTCCATTTTTTTTTCTATCGGCCCGACACGAGCATAGTCCTGCATGAAGGGGAGCAGGCCCAGGCGTCCTCGAGCCCGCCGTGAGACGCAGGCCCGTCATGCCACGAAGGGTCGGCCCAGACAGACCCAACGCGTGGCCTGTCGTGGTGGCTGGCCTGGCACGGCCAACTGACATAGGCTTCGAAGTTTCTCTTCTTGTTCTGGCGAATAAAGGATCACGCTCATTTGCAAATTATCAATATCCAATACAACCCAATAACCCTATAATTCTACTACCCTTAGCTTAGCAACCGACACAACGAACAGTTATCAGATCAGCAAACTTCCAGGTAATTCTCGAGTCAAGATCACAACATACATGATCAAGGGGTAGCTTAACGGCAGTAGAGCCAAATTAAGAAACATGAAAAGATTGACGGGGTGAAGAGACTAAAAGAATGAACACAAGGATCACTTGAGCCTTCTGCTTTCACACAGCTAGAGGTTTTTGGACATGCTAACTGCCCTATCTTCCATCAACGGATGTGAATGACTCAGCAAATCCTGGAGGCCTCGTTGGGATGCTTGTCTGAGTGTTATCCAAGCTTGCAGCGAATGAAGAAGTTGCGCCATCAAAATGGCCGCTGTCCTCAAAAGCTTGCCATCTCTTTAGTGCCTGAGGAAGCGTCATGTCCAGGTCAATACCATAGCTGTCATCTGAGTCTGGATCGGATGGTTTCCACACATCTGAAAGCGTCGAGAGCACATTAACAGCATGACCCATGTCGGGCCTCTGGTTTGGTTCTCTTGCGCAGCAGTGACCAGCAAGCTCTGCAATAGTGCTAACACTTGCAAATGTCTCCTCATCAAGGTCAATAACCGGGTCAATTGCTTTCCGGAAAGTGTCCTTGTTGAGCTGCATTCTCCGGAACCATGTAACTAAGTGCATGCTATCCTCAGGCTGAGTCTCATCAAGTGCCTTGCGACCGGTAATCAGTTCCATCAGGATGACGCCAAAGCTGAAGACATCAGCTTTTGTGGTAACTCGTCCAGTAACTGCATATTAAATGTTTGTGTTATAACAGAATAATGTTACAAATGGAATATGTGAATTCATCAACACACGCTTGTCAAAATTAAGTTTGGCTGAAATTAAGTCTAGAAATAACCCTTCCCCAGACCTTGTGAGAGCATTTAGCACTGGGTACGCCCTCAAATTATCGATTAGGACAAGACAGTAAAGATTGGCTATCCTATCCTGTTTAGGAACAGAAGCCGGAATACTAGCTAGCTAAAAGTACAATTAAAGATAGATTAATGCTCTGGGGGAAGCTATTGAAAGTATAAATACTAGTAGAAATAGAGGGTAAATGGTACAATGGACAAAATAAACTTTCAGTTTACAAATATGGTGGTTAATGTCAGGGGCCCTACTTACAAATGACTCCTTTGGTACAAAGTAACATCCATACTCTGTAAACAGAACTGCAATCACACTTATTAGCCGTACTGTTCAACAGTACATTGTAAGTTTGCAACAACAGTACTTTGTAGATTGTCAACAGAATAGTTATTTCAACCATAGATTTCAACATTTGGAAGGTAAGGAATTAACATCTAACATCTGATTAAATCAAGCTACTAAGCAAATAAACTCATTTTTGGAGTATGGTGATGACCAAAACATAGATATACCGTCGGTAATGAATTTCAACACTGTTCAACTATCAGTCAAAATCTTCAAATATGTTTAGTGAGCATGTTAAGTGTGACAAGTCTTGCAAAAATATACGTCATAATTTAAATGTATTGTGCATATTAACTTAACTGCACAAAAAATCATTTATGTACTTAGCAAGACTTGTAGGATGATCACCTGCATACTCTGGGGCGAGGTACCCAAAAGTGCCAGCAAGTCTTGTCTCCACAGAGACACACTTCCCATCAGCTGGTGCAAGCCTGACCAATCCAAAATCCGCCACCTTCGCCTTCATGTCATTGCCAAGAAGTATGTTAGATGGCTTCAAGTCTCGGTGGATGAAGGTCTGCTGGGCAAGGCTGTGCAGGTACTCGACACCCCTAGCAACATCAAGCACGATGCTTAGCCGCTTCTTCCATTCCAATGGACGCAGATTATGTTCTGACCACTCAAACAGGTGTTCGCTCAGTGTCCCCTGTGGCATGTACTCATACACGAGAATCCTCTCATTTCCATCAAGGCAATAGCCAAGCAGCGACACAAGGTTCCGGTGACGAACCTTGGTCAGGACAGCAATCTCTGATTTGAACTCATTTAGCCCCTTGTTACCCATCACACCAGCCTCCATCCGTTTCACGGCAATCTTTGTACCATCATGAAGCTCACCCTTGTAAACAGTGCCAAAACCACCTCGACCAAGGATGTTCTCCTGACTGAAGTCGTTGGTCACATTGCGGAGAACTTGGATTGCAATAACCATATTTCCACTTTCAATAACATGAATGTCATGCGGATCACTACTGCCTTGGCTATATGTCTCACTTGCACGAGCACCACCATTGGCACTGCCCCCTGCAATTGTGATTTTAACCATGTCATCTGGCCCTGAGTGCCGTGGATGGATGACCATAGCATGTGGACTCTGCACCCTTCCAGAAGGCTTCTGCTTTCTCTTGTAGCAATATAAACCTAGTGCAGCAATAAGGCTTAGTCCCACGACCGCACCAACCGCTGATCCTGCAAGAACTCCAACAGAAGATGATGATGATCCTCCATTGTTTCCGTTGCTTTCACTGTCACCTTCACCGGATGGACTGTTGCTGCTGGTGCCACCTGATCCTGCTGTTGGAGCAGGAGCATCCTTGCCAATGTTCGGGTTGCCAGTGGTTTTCAGCACCACATTCTTGGCAAAAGTAGGAACTTCCCCATAAAGATTGTTATTTGATAGATCAACCTCTTTCAGTGCAGGCAATGCAGCAACCTCCTTTGGTACCGTTCCAGTGATGCTGTTATCTTGAAGATACAGCACCTGCAGTGACACAATATTTCCAATGGCTGGTGAAATGATGCCACTGAGCCCCATATTGGCAAAATTCAGCTTTGTAATACTGCCAGTAGAGTTGCAGGTAACACCAATGAAATCCTTACATGGATCGTTACCCTCCCAATTCTCTGCTAGCTTCTTTGGATACATGAACCCAGCAGCCACCTCAAGCAGCAGACTCACTCGGGGATCGCATGGCTTTCCAGGGTCCTGCAAGCAGAATTTCTCATTTACCATTTCAGCATCAACACCCTTCGCAAACATGGGCGTCGGTCCCTGAAGCATATTATTCGACAGGGTAACCTTCTTCAAAGGCTTTGAGTTGACAAGAGTGTCTGGAACCGGCCCGGTGAATTGGTTGTCCCGAAGCTGCAAATCCCAAAGATCATCAAACCCTTTGAAGTTCTGCAAGGGGCCGGTGAAGGCGTTAGACTGCAACCACAGTTGCTGCAGGGTCGTCATGTTGGTGACAAAGCTAATGGACCCGTTTAACTTGTCCCCTTTTTGGTTGTTGAGCCAGAGTTGCAAAAGAGGCGCGCGAGACAGAGACTCCGGCACGGGACCGGACAGCAGGTTGTAGGCTAGAGACAGCCGCTGGAGCGACGGCAGCGTGCCAAGGAAGTCCGGGAGGATGCCGGTGACGTTGGCCCCGTTTGCAGAGAAGTTTACAAGAGAGGTGCAGCCACCGAGGTCGGCGGGCAGAGTCCACTGGGTGAGCGGGTTGTCGTCGATGTCCACAGCGGTGAGGCCGGTGAGGCCGCTGAAGAAGTCCGGCGGGATGGAGGTGAAGCTGTTATTGTGGGCCAGAAGTACCTGGAGCGTGGAGAGCCCCGCGAGGGAGGGTAGCGGGCCGGTGAGCTTGTTGAACATCACCTCGAGGCGGGTGAGCATGGTGAGGTTGCGCACCTCCGGCGCGAGGGTCCCGCCCTCGAGCCCGCGGTTCCCAACCTGGATTGCGGTGACCCGGCCCGTCGTGTCGCAGGACACCCCGTCCCACCGCTTCGGCGAGCAGGGGTCGCCGGAGGTGTCCCAGCCGAGCGCCTTGTCCGCGCCCAGAGCCTTCGCCACCGCCCGCATCGCGTCCGCATCCGACTCCGACGTCTGCGCCGCCGCGCCGACGGCGAGCACCAGGACCAGGAGCACGGGCGCGCGCCAGGGGCCGGCGCCGCCGCCCCGCCGCCGCGCGGTGGGAAACGGCATTACGCTAGAGAGAGAGAAGGGGGCAGAAAAGGGAGGAGAAACAGGAGTAAGTTTGGGTGGTGAGATTTTAAGTGAGGAGAGACGGGGGAGTAGTACAGGGCACATGGGGCAGAGGACGAGGGCCGGTGGCGCGGCACGCGCGGCGATTTAGGCCGTGTTTGGCATGGCTCTGGAGCTGAACTCCAATGTAGAGTTGGACAAAGCATGCCAAACACCTCAACTCTGAAATTTTGTGGAGCAACTCAACTCCGTGGAGTTCGTGAAGTTGTAGTTCATTTTTGTGGAGTACCCCATTTTCAGCTCCAAAACTATCGAATTTGAAAGAAAGCATGGAGTTCACTGAAATTACACGCCACTGCCCCTGGTTACACAAAAAAACGATTCGTTTCTATCTGTTTCTTTCCCACCCGGCGAGCAACCGAACCCTAGCGCTGGTACGCGCCGCCGTTCCTCGACGGGCACCGCGCCGCCCTCCGCAAGCAGCCGCCGCTTCGTCCGCGATCGAGCCACCGCCCGTCGTCCGCGAGCCCCGCACCGCCGCTTCGTTCACGAGCCTCACGTCGCCACTTCATCCACGAGCCGACGCCCTTCGTCCGTGACCTGCCGTCACTTCGTACTGCAGCTATTGCTCCTCCCGCCCCCTTCGCAGCTGTTGCAGGTCTGCCGTTCAACTATAGGCAGCCGAAGCTCCTCCCCGCTAGCATATCGTGCTGCAGGCTGTAGAAGCTCCCTATTCCGGCTCACAGTGAGCCAAAATGAGATGTAAATCTTGCTAATTATTGTTGATTGCTCACCTAATGGTGATGACTTATGTGATCTACGCCCTGAATCTACTTCCTACAATGTAATTTGAATTAATATTATTTTCTGTGTGATTCTTACTGTGATTGTAACGTATCCACAAATTAAACAAGGTAGTATATCCCATAATGCAATTTATGCAGAATTTATTTGTATTGTTGCATTAAAACATTGGTTGCCGCACTGTCGAACGTTGATTACCCACCTAATAATGTTTATGCATAACAAGGGTAAGAATGATATTACACCCTCAAAACTCTTTTTTTAGAGCCGAGAACAGTTTTCTAACCAAACATCACCGTGAGCACCTCTAACTCCACAACAGAGTTACTTCATCACAGAGTTTTGGAGCAGAGTTGCTCTACGATGGAGTGAAGCCATACCAAACACGCCCTTAGGGTTGCTTCCCCTGACGCGCTGTTGGGGCTTGGGCACGCTGCCTCACGGGCTGCGTGCGAGTCAACGGCGCAGAGTACCTGTGTGTGGGTGGGCTCCACTTGTCAGTGGTCGTGGATCGGACACGAAGTCACGGCGTGCCGCGTCCGGCTCCGGCAATCAATGGACGACTGGCCGGTTTGGTGGCCGGATGGGAATCATGTCCTCATGGGATCCGTTGCGGTTTGAATCCTGTCATCCGGTGATATCTTTGGCTTGAAGGCATCCAGGTACTCGCATTATAAAGGGAACAGTTTTGAAAATACTTTCCTAGAGTTCTAAATGTCAAAAAAGTTTGTGAGTTGACTAAAAAGCGAAAATTCCACGTCCACGAAACAACGTTAGTGGCTGTTTCTTAGAGCCCAGGAAAACAAGTCCCCATCCAGGCTTGCATAAGACACGTCGCTGCATTCAGCATGTTGAGCTCGTTGGGCCGAGACTAAGATGCGCACGGCCCGTAAAATCAACAGAACAAGTTGGCAGCAGTCGCAAGTCAGGCCCAAACGAAATTGAGCCTGGAAGAAACTTACGTTTCCGTCAGGTGGCCTGTTGCCTTTCAACCTTCGCAGCTAATAATAAAGCCCAGCAAAAAGTATGGAGACACTTTCCTTCTCCAGCAGGTTCATGTCGCCGCGTGTTTTCTGTCCATTTTTCTATGGCACTTCTGACTTCTGTCGTCTCGTCCACATGTTCATATGACGGGCCCGTGAATGATCAATTCTATAAGTGAATGCCTCAGCTCCCAACCAAAGGTTCGACAAGATGTATTGCTCCCTGACAAAGCCACAAGCTGTATGAAGAAGCACCAGATGCCTTGCTTAAGCTCATGGCTCGTCGATATACCAAACCCAAAACCACCACCGCAGTTGTTTCCTCCCGGATGGACCTATCCGTCGGTCCGCGCGCGCTCCCATGCAAAGCTCTCTACGCAACTGAATTTTGCGCATCTTATGTTCGTCGATAAGTTTACCTTACCCACCGACGGATCGCCGACGAGAAACAGGCGCGCCCCTCGGCGACGCGAAAGGGCTCCGAAACGGCAGCGGGTTTGCAGCAGCGGCCGCATGCACCTTCGCAGCGCGGCAGTCCATTTCTTCGCGAGTGGGTCGGAGTGGCCTGCGAATCCTTCATGGTCACAGGATGACAGGAATCATCGCGAAGTCGAGGCGTGTCCCTGCAGCGGTGTGCGGTTCCATCCGCAGTTCCCGATTCGAGCATGGAGCCACCGTAACCCGGCCGCCAAACGCATCAGGAACTCGAAGTGGAGACTGTTTTGCACGGCCGACGCCGGTAGCAGCGGTCGCCGTCGATGCGGCCGCGGAAACGCTGCGGAGCTTTCGCCTATCCATCTCTGCTGCAGCGGACCAGATCACGGCGCGTTCGGTTCGTGATGGATCCGAAAAGTAAAATCAGAAATGGATCCCCAGCTCGTAACAGCTCCGGGAGAAGCTCGTGGTCGTAGAGCAGTCCAGCGCTCTGCTCTGCGAGATGCGACACTGCTGTAGGGTACTGTCGGTGCTAGTCCGGTCCTGTCACGGCGTGTACTGAGCACCTATTAACAACCACACAAACTGCTACTATTACCTGGACATCCTCGAAAATAATACCATGCGTTTCACTTTCACACGCCGGCCTGCAGGATCCTAAACAACAACCACGGTACGGACATGACAACCGACCGAGTCGCCACTGAAATTTGCCGGCGCAATCTCGTCTGCGACAGCGAGTGGAGTATCTTTCATTTTGGCATATACTTGTCTCTCTTGCCGTCTCCCAATAACCACAAACCGCAACAAAGGTATTCTCCTTCACGTGGGAAAACCGACCAATTCAATGTCTAAGCAATCCACTCAACCCAGTTGATCACCAAACACATGACAGCCGTCCGTCCCACACGCAGATCGTGAGGCCGATCGAGGCGTCATCCAATCCAAGCGTAGGTGATTTCCGTCCATGAATGTTTGGCCTCTTGCGATAGCAGGCAGAGGCGGCCATATCCAGCGGGGGCCCCTCCCTAGCTTTTTTCTCGAGGATATGCAACTTGGTGCTCACCCATCGCACTACTGCTGCACGGGATGGCAATCCCAGGTTTCGGAGCTTTTTGGACGACACATGGTGGCGGGCCCGAGAGAGATCTCTCGTCCTCACCCAGCCAGGCAAAGGGACATCTGAACCCCATCATGGGGCGATTGAATGAATCTCGCCTACTTTCACCGGCTTGTGAATGTGCTGCGGTCCTTGCAGGCAGGTGCAGGGGCCGTGCTTGCCCACATATATAGCATGCTCTGTTGCAACGAACACGGACCGCAGGTTTCGATCTGTGAGCGGTCAGGTATGGTGTTCCACGTGGGCAGTTTGCTTATTATAGGCCAGCTGCGCGTGAGTTGCGGTGACATGGTAGGCTTGCTTGGTTCCAAGTAGAAGCTGCAGTTTTGGTGTCGGAACTGTGACGTCTCCTTGCAACGGAAAAGAAAGGGCAACTGGGACGTTTCCTTGTCCGGGATGGTAGGTGCGGCACCAGCGCGCACAGACTCATCCCAAGCCGTCAACATCGCGACGTCCAATTGTTCACCCGAGAATGATCGACGTCATGGGGAGCTTTAGTTGGGTTGATCAGGCGATCGCCACTAGAAACGTCTCTTTCCAGAGCCACCGGGCACCGGGAAAAGGAAACTCCGGGCGAGGCCTTCGTGCTGTAAAAGGGAAACGCAATTTTTCACCGTCGCCATGATCATCATGCTCTCGTGCAACTTGGATAGGCTTGTCTACTCGGCGACAGCCACCGTGCGCGAGCTTCTCGCCCGGTACTACTGGTTTCCCGTGCGTGCGTGGTCATTCCTCGGCACCATCATATGCTTGCTATACTAGCTGCTGCATGCTGTGCTCTGCGAGGGATTATCCATGAGTCGATCGAGCCATCTGATGCGACGGATGGGTGAAGCGGATGATGGACGGCGGCTCTTGGGGTCACGACGTACCGAGCATCATTTTATTTAGAAAAAGGAGGCCGTATGGCCTATATATTAAGGGATATAGGAATACATCGTTTTTCTGACTTAATGAGGAGCATTCAGAAATTGACTAGCCTACCACAGATTTGCTTTCATTAGCAAGATGCTAAAAACAGATCACAGTTAACTGAGTGCATGGGTTTAGTGGGGGGGGGAGTAATTTGGATAGCTGGGTTGTTCCCGCTCTCCCCAACATGCAGCTTGCTCTTTTATTAATTTCATCAATCACTCTCATGGTGCTTTTTTCCATTCCTTCGAAGTGAGTTTCGTGGATGCGCCGCGAAGGCTTTTTTCGGCAATCGTTCTCGCTATCTTTTTTTTTAATACAATGCTCCTGATCTGCGGTCGTGGAGGTCTTGATCCATGCAGTGCTTGTACGCCTTTCATAGCTCGTTGTAAAAACTCAGGTCTCTCCGCTCGGACGGTGACATCCATGGTTGTCTTGCCTCCGGTGGGTACCGGCCTCCTGATGCTACCGCGTCACGTGAGTAGCCAGGCGCCAAGCTGTACTTAGGTGTGGTACCCGCAAGATACGATCTGAAAAATCAACGGTTCACGTATGGGAAGCTCGGGGCCACAGCATAGACAGTGCCGTAGCGCGACGAAGTAGGCGGGCAGGCATCTCTCCCATGCGAATGGCGAGGCAACGACGTGAGAGTCATACTACAGGAAAACGAAAAAATTTCGTGGGCTAAATATATTTTCGTGGCTCTAACGAAATTAAACTTATTTTCGTGCGCTACTAACTGGCGCACGAAAATAAGCCTTAATTTCGTGGGTTGGACACTAGGCACACGAAATTACAGTGTAATTTCATGTGCTCTCTTACTAGCACACGAAATAAAGCTCAATTTCGTGGGTCCTAGAGCAGGCACACGAAATTAAAACCGGTTCCACTCTACTTTCGTCGGCCTAAGACCTAGCTCACGAAAATGATTCATAGAATATCGTCGGCTTGTCGTGGCACACGAAAATGTGGAGGCTACAGACCGGCACGCAAATTAAGGTATTGTTTTCGTCGGCCACGTCTGCTGAGCACACGAAAATAAAGCTACTTTCGTCGGCCAGGGCGGCATAGCACACGAAATAATAGTCCAACGACAGGCACGCACATCAAGGAAACCATTTTCGTCGGCCAAGGGGCACACGAAAATACATGCACCGACAGGCACGCACATCAAGGAAAGCTTTTCGTCGGCCGAGGCTGCAAGGCACACGAAAATATACCTTTTTTCGTCGGCCGTGTCTGTCAGGCACACGAAAATACCTTTGTTTTCGTCGGCCATGCGCTGATGCACACGAAGATACTGCTGGTACAGACCGGCACGCAAATCAAGGCCTATATTTTCGTCGGCCAGGCGTTCAAGCACACGAAAATAAGTCTTTATAGGTTTAGAGATCGGTTTCTTTTCTCTGTCGCGCGAGACCGAGCAGACCTAACCGCGCGCCGCCAGCCATTGCGTCGCCGTCTGCTTCCGCCGCCGCCCCGCTCGTCGCCGGTTGCAGTGCTGCCGTCGCTAGCCCACGTCCACGTGCTACTGTTCCACGTGCTTCGCCCGCGTCTCCAACAGTGTGTTCGCCGGCGCCGGTGCTGCAGCTACGTACAACCGAGTTGTTCCCGGTCGTCTCGGTGGTCGCTGCACCTCCGGTCGCCTCTTCCCCGGCTGCCCGGATCGCCACGCTATCGGAACAAGCCGTCAGGTAGTTTTATTTATCTATTATATTTGCATTTAGTCGAGTATATACAATACTTTGCATCATATGTGTCTGAGTTTTGTTTGCATTAGCATGCTTGTCAGCGGCATGACGTGCTCGCATGACGCGTGACATAAAATTTGTTAGCGAAGAAGGCGTGGAACGAGTAGCTCAGATCATAGAGTTGAACTCGCTCGCCTATAGCCACATTTTCTGTTTAGATATCATATATATAAGCAATGTTCAATTATGTGTGAATTAACGCATAGCGAAAAATCATGCAGCTAAAGTTCGGGTTGTGCCGACCGCTTTCTCCACCGGTCCAACTACACCGAATTCATCCTACGTACAAAGGTAATCTCTTAAATTATTGTAGTTTTGATAATTAGTCTTAGGCTCAAGTAAAATATATGACATTAATTTGTCGTAGTTTCATTACTCGTTTAGAGATAACGCTATAATATAATTTCATTTTTCATTATGCTAATTAATGTGTATATTTTAATTTATGTGTTATGCTTTTATTTAAAAGCTATTATGATAGTTCATGTACCATATCAATCTATGCAAGAAAAGTAACTAGTAGTTTATAAATATTACATAGCGTTCTTAGAAGTTCCATTTGTAATGTGTGTTTTAGAGATAGTTTCTTATAGCGGAATGTCAATAAACGGGTTTCGGCCGGCTTAGCCCGGCACAACCCATTTATGGCTCGAGAGTTGGACCGTCTAAAAGTTATCACTAACGGGACCCGATGGAGAATAATTTAGAACGGCTGACCCTATTCACTATCTCTTCATCGTTCTTTCCTCCTATCTCTCGTTCTTACCTCTCTCTTATAAATCACTCTAAAAAGTAATATTCACGTAACCTATACAATATGCGTCACCCGTTTCGGACCGACTCGTCTCACATGCGTTACGCATGCGAGTCGTGTAGGTTCGGAATTGTCCCTTTTTGGACAGCCTGGGAGTGACCGAGAGGTGTGTTTATGACGGGACGCGGGGTATAGATTCGGACGAAATATCGACAGCATAACCCTAATGTTCTCCGCTGCACCATTATCGGGCGTGTAGTTGGAGAACAACGGGGTTATGCTGCCGAAATTTCGTCTGGATCTGTACCCCGTGTCTCGTTATAAGCACGCCCTCTCGGTTATTCTTGGGTGGGTTTAGGACCTATCCCTTCCAATAGATGTAAAGTGAATGTAATTAAATAATAATTTGTTTTTGCGATCTTATAGTTGCAACATACATATTTATGACTTATATATTCTTATATTATATAGTCTAGAACATGGGAGATGATAGACGATGGATGTATGATGGTTGGCGGAAGAATGCTGCGCCTTCAAATGAATGGGCCATCAATACTAAGGCATTTATCAGTCGGGCTTTCTCTTTATCGACCAACCGTTTTGTGAAATGTCCGTGCAACAAGTGTCGTAACGTTTTATGCAAGGAAAAGTTTGACATAGAACGAGACCTCTGTCGATTTGGTTTTATGCTAGGTTATGAAACATGGTATGAGCATGGCGAGTTATATCATAGTAATGTTGATGTTGATAATATAGATGGTGATAACAAGGACAGAATAGAAGACATGGTTGAAGCATTAGATCGTGATCGTGGTGCAGATACATCAGAAGAAATTCCTGGACCTGAAGTTCAAGAGTTCTATAGAATTCTCTCAGCATCACATGAACAGTTGCATGATCACACTAAAGTGTCTGTCGTTACTCGTCTCATGTCTATAAAATCAAAGTACAACTTATCGAACAAGTGCTACGATGATCTTATGTATTTGATAGCAGACATTCTTCCGATTAATCATAAGTTGCCAAGAGACATGTACCAGTCAAAGAAAATGTTGTCAGGCCTTGGAATGAAGTATGAAAAATTTGATTGTTGCCCTAACAATTGTATGATTTTCTGGAAGAAGAATGCAAATTTGACACAATGCTCAATTTGTAAAGAATCTCGATACATTGAGGCCACAAATGAGGACGGTGAATTGGTGAAGACTAAAGTGGTTGTTAAACAACTTCGTTATATGCCTCTTTCACCTAGATTGAAACGGTTGTTTCTATCTAAATCAACTGCGAGACACATGCGGTGGCATAAGGAAGGTGTGCGCGAAACAACGGGAGTAATGACACACCCATCTGATGCTCAGGCTTGGAAGGCGTTGGACTCTTTTGATGAGTACTTTGCAGAAGATGCTAGAAATGTTCGTATTGGATTGGCCACCGATGGCTTCACACCATTCAACATATCTTTTTCCTCGTACTCATGTTGGCCGGTTTTTGCTATACCGTACAACCTTCCACCAGCTATGTGTATGAAATATGAATACATGTTCTTGTCTCTAATAATTCCCGGTCGTAAACACCCAGGAAAACGTTTAGGTGTTTTTCTTCAACCATTGATTGAGGAGTTAAAAGAATTGTGGATCGGAGTAGAAGCGTATGATACCTACAAAAAACAGAAATTCAACTTACGAGCAGCATACTTGTGGTCCATTCATGATTTTCCTGCATATGGTATTTTTTCAGGATGGAGCACACACGGGAAACTTTGTTGTCCTATTTGTGGATCAGACTCTGATTGTTTTAGACTTACTTATGGGGGCAAAGTGTTTTTTTTTATTGTCACCGACGATTTCTTCCAGCAAATCACCCATTTCAAAAGCAAGTTAATACATTTCGAAAGGATACTATTGTAACAAAGGGTCCGCCGAAACGTTTGACTAGTGCTGAGATTGCTGCATGGCTCAGTCAACTTATCCCTACAGATGATGGGTTTGTTGGTTTTGGTCAGGAGCACAATTGGACTCATATATGTGGCTTATGGGATCTACCTTATGCTAAGTCATTGTTATTGCTACACAACATTGATGTGATGCATCAGGAACGCAATGTAGCGGAAAGCATAATTAGCACATGTTTCAATTTTAAAAAGACAAAAGATAACTTGAAGGCTCGAAAAGATTTAGCAGATATTTGTAATCGTCCGACTCTAGAAGTCAGACAGGATGGTAGTGGAAAACAGAGATTGCCACGTGCTCCATTTTGTCTTAAAGTTAGTGAAAGGAAAGAAGTTCTAAAATGGTTGCAATAATTGAAGTTCTAAAATGGTTGCAACAATACATTGGGAGCACTATAGGATTGCTCCACATGCTGTGCATGAGAATGTGGCAGGGGCTGTCTGGCATGATTTTTGGGTATGTTTTTACTACACTGCACTATAATTATGTCTATTATATTTTTAGTAATAAAAGTACTATATTTTTTATAGGAACGATATCGTTTGCCCGATGATCATGACGCTGCTCTCGAGTCTAGAGCACACAAAGTCTTCCACAAAGCGGCACGTAAAGTCGTGAATGATATGATGTCTAATACTCGGATCACAGCTGTATGCTTATACTACAAGGAGAAGCTTGGACAAATGATGAACAAGAAAATGGGGGCTTCAAAAATTTATCTCGAGGACGATCAATATCGTCAGGTAATGATTCCTTGGATGGTTAAGTGTACTGATGCTTATTATTCATTATGTGCTTATTGGGCATCGAGTGAGTATCGAGACAAATCTAACTCTAAGAGAATCAACGGTGAGTCCGGTGGTGAAGTTCTCCATCGTTACGGTGGAGATGGTCATATTCGTCTCTCGAAACGGATGGTAAGTTTAGTACATTTACAATTTAGTATTATAATATTAACTTTTACGTAACTATAGTTATAACATATCTGTATAGGCTGCTCAAAGTGGTGAGGAACCCTCTTTCATTGATGCTTATATCAGAGGGCATAGGGGCACAGATGACAGTCAGTTGTGCACTCCATCCGCAACTCAGAACTTAGTATGTCTTATAAGTAAAAGTAATTATTAATCAATATAATTGTTGTATATTATTTTTATAATTAGTTTTTATGTAGGAGAAATATGGTGAAGAGATGGTTCGACGTCATGGAGATGATTACAATTGGAGAAAGGAAGACGTCGACGTAGTAGCTTTATATGAATCCGGTGGAGGAAAGCGTCACGGGAGGTTAACTTACCTCTTCTATACTTATATATTTACATACTTTAATTTTTCCAAATGTCACTAGTTATAACATATCACTATTGCAGGTATTCGATGTTCAACGGTGTAATGAACACCGATGTGGTTCTCTCGCAGTCACGGTCAACACAGAGTGGACAAAGTTCTTCTCGGCGTACTAATACAGGAAATGAGTCCAGGCTAAAACAAATGGAGGAGGAGCAGGCTGCATTGAGAGACCACTTGAGACTACAAGAAGACCGTATGAAACGACAAGAAGAGTTTATAAAAGCACAAAATGACTACTTCTCGAATCTGGCAGCGTGGCAACAATCGATGCAGGTACATTAATATAATAGTTCAAATATTTTTATTAAATAAGAGATGTATGCATATTTATAGTAGAATGAAACTAAATATTTCAAAATGATTTTAGGGATACTTTTCTCAACTTGGCCTGCCTGCCGCTATGCCACCGCTACCGCAGCCTCCGCACCTACCTATGTCTTCACCGCTACCGGTGCCTCCACAACCTTTTCCCATTGGAACACAGGTACATATTATTGTTATGTTCACTTTCATTTTTATAAATTGTTAGTATATTTGTAACATGTATTATTGTTTATTTAGAGATCATCCTCAAGGGCACAAAACTTTCATAGTCCCCCGTTACAAATTTGCAAGCATCTTCTTCAGGAGGACAGGGTGGAGGGGACGACTTTGTCGATCAGTTCTTCGCACCCGGTGGTAGGAATTAGGTAAGTTTTGTGTTTTCATATGCATTATATATTATGTATCTTAATTTAAAATGGAGATCGTGTATAATAAGGCATATCATCAAATATGTTGTTGCTTTTTCTTTCTATCTATTAGTCATATACTTCACTTTTTTTTCATACAGAAAAACGGCGAAACGGCGAGGAAAATGATGTTGGAGCAATTTTGTTGGTTTGTTGGAAAGCAAATGTGGTCATGTGATATGAGTTGCTTTGACAATATGGTTGTATGAATAATGTGACATATGTTCGTTTATGTTATATTGTATGTGTACAATGTAACGGAGAATATAATACTGTTTCGACGACGTAATGCATTTCAGAAATCTTGAGTTTGTTGCATTTGTTATTACGTGTTCTGTGTTATGTGTGTTAGATTTGTTATTTTATGTGTCTGTTATTGTATGTGCTTCGAACTAAATAATATGTAAAATTTTATTCAGTATCAAATGTATTTTCGTGAGCCAGAAGTGGCCCATAAAAATAGTACAATATTACTTTCGTGGGCCACTGAGAGGCCCACGAAAATAGGGCAACACTATTTTCGTGGGCCCAGGAGAAGGCCCACGAAAATAACGAAGCAGTATTTTCGTGGGCCACACTATAGCCCACGAAAATAACAGGAGTTTATTTTCGTGGGCCGCACTCTGGCCCACGAAAATAGTGCGGCCCACGAAAATAACAGGACTATTTTTTCGTGGGCCATAAGGTGGCCCACGAAAAAAAATACATTATTTTCGTGGGCTTTTTTCTGGCCCACGAAAATAATTATTTTCGTGGACTTTTTGTGGCCGACGAAATTAAACTTATTTTCGTGAGCCACCGACGAAAATAACTTTATTTTCGACGGGTTATTTTCGTGGGCCTTGTACCCACGAAATTAAGCAAAAAACCCACGAAAATAATTATTTTCGTGGGTTTTTTTTGCTTATTTTCGTGGGTCTGGGACCCACGAAAATATATCGTTTTTCTGTAGTGTCAGACGCGTCCAGCGCCGCCGGGCGCAGTGGCGGCACCGGGGACGGGGCAGGTACCGCGCCGGCCGGCGCTCTCTGGCCACCCCCGCGCTCCGGCCTCCCTTGCGCGACAGCGCAGCACGGTGGCCCAGGATCGCGCGATCTCGTCCGTGGGACGGAGGCCGCTCTGGCTCTGGCTCTGCGCGCTCGCCTGGCCCCCGGGCTCCTGCCGCTGTGCATGCATCGGTTTGGCTCGAGCACCCTGGCTGGCCCTCCTCACCCCGGCGTTTCCTGGGCGGCACGCACCACCGGTCGCTGCTTGCGGCACCCATTGAACCAATCAACGGATAACCACACACAGTAGTACATGTAAGTGGCGTTTCGTTAGTTGAAGCATCTCGATCGAGAGCTGAGAACCGTGTGTAGCATGGTCGCCGTGATTAGCAAGGATAAAAAGGAGGGTTCCCCTCGCGTCTCCTTGTCTTATCCGAAGCTAAAGTTTCTGCTACCTGCAGCTGATTGATTG